>JANHFZ010077387.1:0-11665 GCA_027560215.1 Halcyon smyrnensis
AGGGCTCTCAGCCTGTCCTGGCACAGAGATGCTCCAGCCCCTCAGCATCTTCCCAGCCTCTGCTGGACTCTCTCCAGCAGTTCCTTGTCTCTCCTGAACTGGGGAGCCCAGAACTGGATCCAGTAGTCCAGAGGTGGCCTCACTAGGGCAGAGTAGTTGGGGAGAAGAACCTCCCTCTGACCTTCTGGTCACACTCTTCTCAATGAACCCCAGGAGACCATTGGACTTTCTGACCACAAAGGCCTATTGTTGGCTCGTGGGCAACTTCTTCTCCCCCAGTACTCCCAGGTTGTTCTCCACAGAAGCGCGTGACCCCTCCCCCATCCTCTAGTACCCCCACAAGAGGCAGGTTCTCGGCTGCGGTTTGCAGTTGCCCGTGCCGTGGTGGATGTGGCGTGGAGAGGTCAGTCTGTGAGGAGGTGGTGGCTCAGCACGGCCGCTCTCTCTGTGCTGTTACAAAGAAATGGGAATTTCTTCAAGCGTTGGCCTTGCCTGAATCAAGTGTGTCCTGATAAATTCCACCGAGGCTTTCATGATTAATTAACTGAAGGCAAAAAAACCCCATATGCACTTGCTCAGTTAAAATTATCCCTTGGGTGAAACATCGACCTAATTTTGTTTTTTTTAATTCCGTTGGAACCCAAAGTAAACACGTTGGCCCTGTCCTCGTTTCCCTTGCATCCCTCTCAGAGAGGAGGTGAAGGAATAATATTTCCTGGGAAAATCACGTTGCTGGCTAAAACCTGGGTATCTTCTGGCTTTAGAAGAGGGAGACTAGTGATGTTGTGCTGATTGTGGGTGCTTTATGAGTCGGATTCACTGCACCGGTCGCGTGCACCCAGCCCACGGTCAGGCTTTCCTGGGCTGGAGGGCAGCAACTGTTTCTGTCCTGGGCATATGAGGAGCTACCAAGTTGCCTTGGCTTGTTTCTTTCCCTTTTTTTCCCCTCGATATCAGAATTCTGTTCCTGTCTCCGATTTCTCAGGTCTTGTTTTACTCCCACTGTGTACCTTCTGCCTTCTCCGCAGTTGCCCGATGCTCTCTCAAATCTCAGCCACAGTTGGGAGTCTCAAGGCAAAGCGACTAAGGAGAAATCCTGTATATGGTACTTGCTTGAGATCTTGGAGCCAGCACAGCAACAGATAATGTTGGTAAAAGAGGGGAATGTGTCCAGAGAAAGGGCTGGGGAAGGGTCTGGAGCACAAGTGTGGTGAGGGGCAGCTGAAGGACCTGGGATTGTTGATCCTGGAGCAAAGGAGGCTCAGGGGAGACCTTCTGGCTCTCGACAGCTCCCTGCCTGGAGGTTGGAGCCAGGGCGGTCGGGCTCTTCTCCCAAGGAACAAGTGATAAGACAAGAGGAACTGGCCTCAAGTTGCCACATGGGAGGTTTAGGTTGGACCTAAGGAACTATTTCTTCATGGCAAGGGTTGTCCAGGGCTGTGCCAGGCTGCCCAGGGCAGGGGTGGAGTCCCCATGATCCCTGGAGGGGTTTCCAAGCCGTGGAGATGTGGTGCTGAGGGCCGTGGGTTAGTGGTGGACTTGTCAGTGCTGGGTTCACAGTTGTACTGGATGATGTTAAAGATCTTTTCCAACCCAAACAATTCCATCATTCTAAAAGGAATCATTTGGTCCATCCCTGCATATGGACAACCCATGGAACCTCCTGTATTTACTTTTCAGGGGTGGGCTGAAGAACATTGTCCCTTGGCAGAGCTAATTTCTTTCTCTGGGTTGTGTTTGGCTTTCTTGGTTTGCCCTCGTCTCTCATTTGAGTTTCCTTGGCTTCAGATTTGTGCCACTGGTTCTGGCTGCACCTCTCCCCGAGCGAGTATGAAGTAGTCAGAGGTGGCTCCTCTTGGCACAGCCAAACACCAGCCTCATAAATACTCCGAGTCCGGGTTCCTTTTCCCTTTTTTTCTTGGAGTTTAGTTTGAGGAGGAACAGACAAGTGCCCAGGAGCCAAACCTGCTTCAGCAAATCTGAGAAATCTTCGGTCCAGAAGCATCTGAAAGCTCGTGCCGGTGTTACCGGTGCGACCTGCAGCTGAATTGATGGCTGTTCCTGCCGGGCTGTCAAGCTTTGAGAGAGGTAATTAGACAAAACATGACAGTTCTGAGCAAGGTCAATTGATAGAATTGTGTGAAGTGTTTCTTTCAGGAGACGGGACTCCCCAAAGCATCGCTGTTAAAAGCTGGAGGTTGCTTCCCGAGGAGTGGAGTTGACTTAGGAGCAAGGAGTGGGCTCTTCTGGGGCTGGTCCATATTCCCTTTGATTCTTCTTTCCCTCCTGCTCAGGAGAAGAGGAGAAAAGCTCTTAAAACTTCCCTGTTTTCTTCCCTGGTGAAGACCCACGACAGACTGTGGTTGTGGCGAGACCCAAACGCACCAACCCATTGACTGCTGAAGCAGAGACACGTTTTCTCGCTGGGGTGGAGGTTTTGGCGGTCGTTGGCTTGGTGGCAGGTGCCAGGGAAGGATGGACGCAACTTCTCTGGAGGACTTTTAATTGGTAATTTTAGTTTTGGCTGGAGTTTGTGCTGACCCACCCCCAGAATGGCCATGGAGGTGGGAGCTCCAGCAGAATTTTAGATACCTTATTGCCCACGGTTGCAGCGATCTGGAGTTTTCCTTGGATTCATCAAATTCACTGATTTCCATCCTCACTTTCCAAACACCGTGCTGCTTGTTCTTCAAAAAGCAAAACTCCCTTTTCCTTCTTCGTCCCTCCTTTGTTGGATTCTCGATGCTGTGGAACGTGCTGATGCCAGGACTGGTTATCCTGATACCCCACCTGTTATTTTAAAGCCCCACGATCCCCCGTTCTGCTTTGGAAGGAAGTTTCCTGCATGATTTTCTGCTCAGAAGATCGCAGAAGTTTAGATGAATTATTGAAGAGGAGTCTGTCAGACGTAGGAGAGTAGTTAATGGGCTTCGCTCGAAGACTTTGCTGTTAAAAAGGACATTGGGATTTTTACGCCTTTATTGACAGGACCTTTTTATTTTCCCCAGGTACTCTAAGTACCGGGTCCTCCCGGGTGACAAACAGCGTGGATTAAAAAATGAACTGAATCTGACTGTTCTCCGTTTACCATTTATGAGTAGATGCAAAACGGGGCCCGTTTCATGACTTGTTTCCAGCATCCACAGAGATTTACACCCATAGAAACGTTCCGTGCCCATCACCAGAGGTGCCAGAAGGGCTGGTAGATCCCATGGCTTAAAGTGTGGATGGGATGTGTTCTAAGGAACATGTTCAGATCTGGTGGAGGCTCTTCCTCATGGCTGTTGGCCGGGATCTCCTCCTCACGCCTCCGTTACTCGCTCTTTCCATTAATCTGAAAGAAAAGGTCGGATGGATGAAAGACACAGGAGAAAACTGGGTAACCAGCTGCCTTTCCACCCTGCCCACACAATTCTCTAAGCAGTAACGGAGAATAGATCAGACTTGTTTTTTTTTCTTTTTTAATCCATCAAATTTAAACAATTAGGTTAAAAAAAAGAAGAGGGAGAAGGGTTGTTTCAGTCCGTTAGGCCAGATTCTGACCTGAATAAATCCCCCCTGCTTCTTCCCTCCTTGAGGTGATTTGTGGTTGGCGTCTGCATTCTTTCGACGCTCGCGTTGACGCCGATTCTCCGCCACCCGACCGCTGCGCTTGGGCGGGTGTGTTGGTATTAAAAGGGTTGTTAACATCCCCTCACTGGGGGAATATTCCATTACCAGTAACTCCATCAAGCTTCTCCATCTGCCTCGGGAATCTGTCGGAAGCCGGCGGGACATTACGAGAAGTGTTAGTTACCTCTCGCTCTGCGGCTAATTGAATTACATCGTTAAGAGAAGTCAATTACGAGCAGTGGCAAACGAGCTCACCGCCAGGACAGCAGCCACTCGAGGAGGGGAGTCCTCAACCAACCAGTAACAACTGGGGCAGCACCATGGCTCCCATCATGAGCAACTTTGGAGGTTTCCCACTTAACTGGGCAACGTTGGCTTGGAGCCACCCGACTCCCTCGGCACCATCACGTCGCTGCAACTTGGGGTTTGTGAAGCGAGGAGGAAATGGTTTGAGTCTCAAACGTGCCATAAAATAATACTCTGGATATTTATTTATTTATTTGGGGGGCGGGGGGGGGTGTCTTTGGTTTCCCTCCTTGATGGGGGAAAAAAGCTTCATCTGTCTTTATCTCAGCTTCTTGAAGTACGGTGGAGTGAGGCCGTTGTGGAAGAGTCACAGAGGATATAGAATGATGGAATGGTTTGGGTTGGAAGGGACCTGTCAAGGTCATCGAGTCCAACCCCCCTGGCTCTGAGCAGGGCCATCTGCAACTAGAGCAGGGTGCTCAGAGCCCCGGCCAACCTCCCCTGCAATGGTGCCAGGGATGGGGCAACCTCTTGGAGCAACCCCTTCCAGTGTCTCACCACCCTTGGTGTCAACAATTTCTTCCTTGTACCTAAATCCCTGTATGGATTTCCTTTGGAGATAACTGGTTGTCCAAAGGAAACGTTGCTGTTCGAGGAAGTGGAAAGGAAGGTGGAGGTTCTTTCTTGGTTGTTTAATTTGCTGCCCAGCACAGACACCCAACTGGTGGCAGCAAGACCTCTGCCTGCAGCGGTACAAAAGATGCTCCAGTGACAATCCAGAACAAACGAAATTATCCATCAGCCCTGAGGCTCCGAGAGCTCCACCATCAGGAAGATGTTAAAAGCAGAACTCTGGGCTATATTATACCATTATTTTTTTATTATTATTATTTTTGGTCAGGTGATACTCTTGGCAGCTTTTAATGGGAAATTCCAGTTACAAATCAAGGAGGTGATTCAATCCTGTGTTTATTCACACGTTCCTCCGCTGGCAGATGACTGAAAACTACCCGAATCCCATTCAAATAACCCTTAGATGTGGAGTGTGAGAGTATTTATAGTGCTGGGCTCCATCTCTGTGTAAATGAGCTGTCCACATGTGTTAATACGCCAGATACCTGCGAGCAGGAACTATTTTCTTAGTGCTGAGATCTCTTCCATCACCAGGACTTTCCCCGTATCGCCCTTCGCCGGCTGCTAAAAACCTCCCTTCCCATACGGTGGGTAAATGGGTTGTGTCAGAACTAAGTAAACCTTGCCACGAGGTCAGTCTGGGTCAGTGCATGACTTAAAAATGTGAACAGAAAATGCAGTTAGAGGCTCCTGGAGCTGGGGTTGACTCGCCCTCTTTTCTCTGTCGGCTAAACAAGAACTGATGGGTTCCCATCCCAAGTGCTTCTCCTTGGTCTAAAGGTCCCGTGGTCCTTTCCATGTGTAAACCTGATGCTGACACCAGTCCCCTGGGAGGTACAACTTTTTTTTAACTCTCTAATTTTCTATTAGGTTTTCAACCACCCCCTTCTACCAAATGTTTCCCACCTTTCTCTGCCTGGTCCTGCCAAGGCTTTCAAAGCATCCCATTGCTTCTTCTCCCTGAAGTGAAATGCTGATGGGGAGCTGCTGGTTGTAGTAAAGGCTGAGGAACCCCAAACATCTCTGAAGGCTGGTTAAAACCACTTGGAGATTCCTGTAGTAAAAAGGCTACGACAGCACTGTAACGTATGGCAGCCATAAAATGCTGATCACCCCAACGCCGGGAAGCTCCAAATAGGACTCGAGTTAACCTGACCATAAATTAGATTTTAAAAGGTAATTCAGTGAATGTATGATGAAAATTTGGCCTCTTAGTAGACGATCTGTCAGCAGCTGATCTGAATTTGTTTCTCATCTTTTGTAGAAGGTTTTTTTTTTTTTTTCTTTTGATGGCATTTACATTACTCTGCAATAGCAAAAAAATGAGCAGCTAACCCGTTCCCGTCTCCATCCCTAGGAACAGCCAGTTTGGCTCCTGGGAGGAAGCTGGAGCTAGAAAAACTCTAACTGGTAAACACATTCTCAAAACCACGACCTAAATACCCCCTATTTCTTCTTTGTGATCACTGGTTTTAAGGTGGTAGGTGCTGAAGTCCTTCCTGGCATTCACAGTGGACCAAAACCACCCCTCCTGGGCGCTTTGGGTGGGAAGGGACCTTTCAAGGTCATCTCCTCCAACCCCAAGCGCTGAGCAGGGACATCTGCAACCCGAGCAGGGTGCTCAGAGCCCTGGCCAACCTCCCCTGCAATGGTGCCAGGGGTTGGGGTGAAAAAATCAAGCTGGGGAGATGGGACTGTAGCTGAAGGTGTCATTTTTTTATTGATAGGAGGCAAATAGTCATAATATTATTTGGCCTTCTGAGAATCAGAAGTTCGGTGGCAACTGAAACACATCCCAGCGGTGTTTTGGAAATCATTTTGTAAACTGGGTGTCAAAAGTCAGGCAAAGATGTGTCTCCATGAGCCAAGTATGATCGAGGGGCGTGCAGAAATCTGCACTGGAAGATGGGGGGGCTGTCTGAAAATACTGGATATCCAGCAGCAGCGCGGGGAGTAGTTAAAATAATGGTTTTGCTGGAGAAATTTCACATCATCTGGAAGTTCTAATCATATCCAGGAACCAGGGAGAGATTTTTACTAGGGATCAATCAGCTCTTGGACTTCACGCCAACTTTTGGTCCCCCGGGGTTTTTCTGTTTCCACTTCCCAGCAGGTTTACGTACAATTACTACATTTCTAATGACCAATTAGAAAATGAAATTACTCGGAGGGAAACTTTGTTTTTTTCGCCCGCCAAAGGTTTTCCATACGAGTTCTCTTGGCGTCGCGATCTCTTCCGGCGTTCTTCCTTCCACCTCGCGACCTGCACCTCTGGAAAAGCTGCTTCGGAGGCGGCAGGAAGAAAACTGGGGATGTTTTGAGGTTTCCTGGTTGGAAAAAGTACCTTGGAAGAGCAGAATTTGTTGGTCTTATTTCCCTCCTGTTCCTCCTTAACCCCAAAGTCTTGGCGCACGTGGAAAGGCTGGGATGGGAATTCTGCCCGGCGATAAATCCCGGGGCCCGGCCACGATCGGAGTCGAGGTCGGGTGTGGGATTAGGGTCAGGGCTTTGGGCTTGAGGTGGTTTCAGCTCCTGGCTCACCCGGCTTTATTCTGATTGAGGATGTCTTGTGGAAGTCAGGATCATTTTTTCCTCTACTTACACATGAGAGAAGAAGGGAGATGTGGAGAGGGGAGGGAGAAAAGCTGGTTTCAAACAACACTTTGTCAGGCAGAACGAGTCTTCCCACTTCTTCCTGAGGATCTCGAGGGGCTTTCTCACACTGGTGCACAATTCCGTGTCTGCACCACGTTTGGCTTTGAGTAATTAGAAGGATGGAGTAATTGATTGGTTATGTTTCTATTTTTGGGCGGCTCATTATTTTCAAGGGAAGAACTGGGATCAGTGGTGGAGTAACGGTACCTGACGTCACCCAACTGTGCGTTTCTCTGCCTTTTGTTTTGGTTGTTCAGATGGAACCTCCTGGGTTCCAGTTTGTGCCCCTTGTCCTGTCACTGGGCACCACTGAGCAGAGTCTGGCCCCATTCTCTTACCCCCGGGGCCCTTTAGCTCTTGCTCAGCATTGCTCAAATGGATGGTCCCAGGGAGGGGACAACCCCCTTCCATCTCTCCCTGGCTCTCCTTGACTTTCAGGTCAAATCCAAGAAAAACTAGCGAATGATTTCAGCTGGAAAAAAAATCCCTCAACTGTGTTTTTCAATGTTAATTTTTTAAATTCTCCTTATTCTACAGACTCATCGTCATCAGTCTTATTTTTGTCTTTGCATTCCCTGACCCCAAAAAGCAATTATTAGCCCATCTCCATGGAAAGATCTCGATGGTGGAACGTTTCTCTCCACCCCCCGCACCCGTACGTGTGGTCACAATTTCCAAATACCCATAACCCCTGTGTAGATTTTGTCCCAAGAATCAGTTGGATTCTTAAAATCCCCGAGGTTTTGAGCTCTTCAAAGTCACATTTGCAATTTCTTACTCAAAACTTTGCTTTTTAATTAGTTGGAGGGGTTTTTTTTTTTAGTGGTTAACACCCGTCTGCAAACAAGCGCTCAAAGCTGTTTGTCACTTGTTTCAATTTCTGGTAATTGCAAATAGATTAGAAAAGATTTTATGCAAATTTTGCTCTCAAAATTAATCGCCCTCCGCGAGAAGCCAAACCCGGGATGGTTTTTAAGAGACCTGCTTTGAATCTTGAAGCGTGTGCGTGCTGGGCAGCCCCGATAGATGAGCTCAGGGCTGTGCCGTGGCTCCGAGCTCGCAGATCGAACGTTTGATGGATGCTCTGAAAGAGTCTAGTGTGTAAATAACAAACTCAAGAGCAAAAAAGTTGCTAGTATGACTTCCAGGAATGGGAGAGTGGGTCTTACAGACTCTGAAGCCACCAAAAGGTCTCCTTGGAGCCGTCTCTTCTCCAGGCTGAACAAGCCCAACCCTCCCAGGAGATGGGTTCCAGCCCTCCCAGCATTGCTGTGACCTCCTCTGGCAAAGAAACAGTCCTTCTAAAGCAGGTGTCTAAGCTCCTTCTTGAGTCACTGGAGAAAATGAGGGTCCTTCAAGGACCTTCAGAGGAAAATCTCGTCTGTCAGGTCAGTGCCAGGAGCTAGACAGGCTGGATGGGCTTGGAGGGCTTCAGGCTGCTGACCAGTTCATGTGTGCGCTTGAGATCAAAGTAGAAGGGCTGGATTTCCCCAACAGACCCTCTTAAGCCTTCAGTGAAGGAAGATGGACCCCCCTAGGAACTTGCTGAAGATCTGCTGGCCCCTTTCCAGTAGCAGCAGAGGAGCAGGGCTGGTGAGTAGGCTGGTGCCCAGTGCTCAATGAACCTCAAGGTCGCGGGGAAACGGCTCACAAGTGTGTAACTGAACCCGACGAAGAGTAGTGGCCAAGGCAGGGATGCTCGAGTCCCCACCCCTGGAGGGGTTTCCAAGCCGTGGAGATGTGGTGCTGAGGGCCATGGGTTAGTGGTGCCCTGGCACTGCTGGGTTAATGGTTGGACTCGATGATCTGGAAGGTCTTTTCCAACTAGAATGATCCCAAGTTTCCATATGCAGCTCGTTACGTAATATGGATGAGGATTAAATCATAGAATCACAGAATGGTAGGGGTTGGAAGGGACCTCAGGAGATCATCTAGTCCAACCCCCCTGCCAGAGCAGGGTCACCTAGACAACATCAGGTAACTTCTACACCCTTATAGACCATGCGAATGTCCTTCTCACCCATGGCCCTCTCTGTATAACAGACCCGTGCTGCTTAACGTCGGGGTTTATAACCCAAGGAGTGGAAAACCCCAAGCACGAGGAAATGATGTGTCACGGGCTTTAGCAGCAAGCTCGATGTACCTTTTCACTTCCAGCTTGGAAGATGGGGGAGGAGAAAATGACACTGAGCTGGGAATGGTAAGAGGAAACCCTTCCCAATCCAGTCAGTGTTATCCAGGGAGGTGACGGGAAGGTCTGAAATTTGTGTCACTCGTCCTCTGAGTGTTCAGTGAGGAACTGGGCTCCCCTAAGCTGGGCTTTGCTTGCAGTGATGGGCAGGAGGGTGGGGAGCCTGGAAATCAGTAGCTGGGATAGATGCAGGCAGGAATCAGTAGTTTGCAGGCAAGGGGACAGCGAGATCTCCACGGCTCAGTCACGCCGAGCCCACGTGGCTTCGAGGGGGGGGAACGTGTTTCCTGACAAGACGGGCGTGATTTGGGCCTTTCAATTTTCCTAAGTACTTGCCGGGGGATTTATGGACAAGCTTTGGGTCCAATTTTATTAGTAGTAATCATATAATGCATCAGCGTATCGCGGCGGAGCGTTTCTCCTTCTCATGGCTGGTCTCGGGGCAGGGAAACCTATTGATGGGGCAGACAAGATGTGCTAAATTTGGTCATTAAGCGAAGCTTTTGGGTCTCTCACGGTCCTCTGTCCTTCTCTATCCAGGCCCTTGTCCTTTGTCTTGGATAAAAAGATTCCTGTGAGGACAGGACAGGTCCCAGAAACCTGGAGTCACTTATTTTTTTTGCAGGGTGTCTGTAATAAGGCAAATGATGGAGGAGTTGAATTTGGCTCCTGTCCCAAAATCGCAGACTTTAATTAGTTCCAACGCTTCTGTCATTTCATCTTCCAGCTCTGGATGAAGCAAGTGATCATCTTCAGAGCTCGGGCTTAAAAAAGATTAAATCAAGTTTCAATGCCCCCTTTTTATTTCCTTTTTTTTTGCAGGAGTAGAATTAAGTGTGGAAGGATTTGGCTGCCAAAGCTCTTAACGTGATAGACCATCCTAGACTAAAAGTGGGTTTATCATTAAGAAAATAATGTCTCATCTTCAATATTCCTCATCCCTTCTTCTTGTGTCCTACCCAGGGTTGTTTTCCCACAGGAATTAATTTCCTGACCTGTATTTTTGGGCCAACGTGGCTTCAAATTCAGCAGAACCCCCCCCCAAGCCCTTCATGACTTAGCTTTGAAATTCAGGAAGGTGAAGTTACTGTTGTCACTTGGATGGCCAAGTGCTTGGGCGTCGTCTTGGGTTTAGGGATAACGAAGCTTGTCATCATTCAATTAATTTCGTGGCATCGCTGCAAATAGAAAACCACAATGGCTGGTTTTTTGGAGCTTGGGGCTCCCCGGGTAAGATGTTGAGAAGAGGCTGGAGAGTTTTAGCTGAGAGCTTGACAAGGGAACGAAGCCCTCTGAGCTTGGCCATCGATTCACCAGCAGCTCCTGCAGATCTTGGGGGGGAAAAAGGGACTTTTCCAGTGTCTCCTGCAGCACAAACTCCCTTTCCCTGTCTCTTCCTTTGGACCCGTGACTGCAGATGTGCATCAGCATCCGTAACGTGGATGGAAACTGGTACAGGGGGGTTTCTTCCATCCCCATTCCCACCCCGTGGGCAGAATCCCACCCCGCACGAGTTGTGACAGCCGGAACATCAAATCTTGTTGTCAAAAGGCTGAGATTTCTGGAAAGGGAGTTTGTGGCCAGCGGTGATATGGATGGAATTGAATGGAATGGAGTTCTCCAGGGTGGTTCAGGAGATCCAGGGACTCTTCTCTTCCTGGTGTCCCTGCAGACACGAGGTGCCCACATCACCTCCTCGCTACCACCCTTCCTAGAGGAGCTGGGCCCTGCTGTGGGTACTCGGGACTGGTACAAGCTGGCACGGGGCGTTGAATCCACTGCTACTGGGACAGGGGCAACGTGGGGTGGATTTTCTGTGGGTGTTCCGCATTTTCCTTCATTTAACACGAAGAGAAAGACCTCACGGAGCCTGCCAGCCACGCTCCCACGAGCCACCCGCCTCTTCAGCGTGCGGTTTAATCAAAGCGACGAACCCGGAACCGGCGAAAATGAGCCGCTTAATTAAACTCGGTGGATTTCCTCCCTGTTGCACCGAGGGGAATCGAAACCGTTAAGTGCTTTTGCCTCAATCCGAGGCAAAAATATCCCACTGAGCTTTAAATGGTGACACTGTGAGGAGAAGAATGAAAGGCAGGGGAAGCCTTCGGGGCACTGGTTTTGTCCCAGCTAGACTGGGAGTTTTGCTCTAAGGTGGAGTCAGATGTTTCTTTCTATTCTTTCTTCTTGTTTCTTTCTATTCTTTCTTCTTATTTCTTTTCTCTTCTCTCTCTTATTTCTTCTCTCTCTTATTTCTTCTCTCTCTTATTTCTTCTCTCTCTTATTTCTTCTCTCTCTTATTTCTTCTCTCTCTTATTTCTTCTCTCTCTT
>JANHFZ010077388.1:0-11652 GCA_027560215.1 Halcyon smyrnensis
TATTGGCTATAGAGGGGGGTCTTATCTTTCCGTACAGCGCGATATCTTCCGGTCGCCAGACCCTAGCTACCTACAGTCAATATCACAACCAGCTTCAGTAGTGAGCAAATTTGACTTTCCAAGTGGAAACAGTGCTCTAGAAAGATTTTAAAGTTTTCATTTGATCTGAGATGGAAAATCTGAAAATTTGATCTGAGATTTGCTACTCAAGAGTCATGCACCCATTCTAAACTTACACTATTAGAAGTTTATTATATATCATCCATATTCTATAGCTTTGTTTGTGTTTACTTGTGTCTGTATACGTCTTATTGACTTCAGTATAGCAGCTGAACAGCCACTAGAACATGAGAAAAAAACCTATTCTTTTGTCTTACACATCACATCTGGTAGTTTACAAAAGCAAGTTTAGTATCCTAAAATACTGTGAACAGATTAAAGTTGCAGTTTCTTGGGACACACACAAATATGACCACAAGTTGAACTCTTCTAATGTGGAATTGATATGGGAGGTTTTATCACCAATATATGACTGCAGGTAGTTATCAAACCATTTCAGCAGTAAAAATGTTTTGGATATTGTCTCATCCCACTCAATGGATGGCAAGGGAGGTAAATCATTATGATCCCACAAAAGAGGTTATCCCTGCAGAGCAGGGCTGCAGAGGCAGTAAAGTCACGACAATCACTTGGAGGAACAATACAAAACATTTTTTTGTTTTTCCCTGAGAACAGTCAATGGATGATGCAGATAAATGTGCTTTGGCAATAGAGATTATTTTCTTATTGATTATTTTAAGGCAAAACTAAGTATAAGGATAAAGAAAAGGAGAAGTGAGTAGAAAGAGAAGGAAAGGAAAATATGGAGGAGAAGAGAGAGATTAAGATGGAAAGATATCACCACCCTTGGATCCAGTGATGTCTCATGGCATCAATGCAAATCTTGAGTTCTTTGGTGGTGGGTGCACACTGATCAATACTTTTCTGTCTCTTTATATTCTTTGGATATAGGTGACATCCCACATCTAAATAGGAAGCATAGAGGAGGTCCTAATTTGCATAAGACTCTTCTGGTGCAGTGTCCACTATAGACCTCCCCTTGGTGCAATCACAGCCACAAGCAGAATAAATTAACTCATTGAAAAGACACCACACTACCTACACAGAATTTATTTCTTCCTATTGTTAATTTATCTACAAGGAGGCAGGAGAGGATGGCAGAGTCATTGACTATTGAGAGCCATTGACATGTCCTTCCTCTAGGCAGGCCTTGCTCATTCTTTGTCCAGATCTTCTCACCACACAAGTTTTGAGACACAGTAGTCCATCTTTTACAAATATTAATCCTGGTTTTTTACTCTTTACCGTCTGAACTTAAGGAATTGTAAACTAAGATCATTCTTATTTTGCCCGTGTGCTTTCTAACTTGTTATATCTTCAGTATCTTGACTTCTATTCATGTGACTGTTTTGATGCATATTTTCACAAAATCAATGGGGTCACACCTTTATCCCATCCATTATCTTCGTTGATGTTTAATAATCACAAAAATGTTTTCTCCTGCTAATCACTGATAAAATGCTAATTTATAAGTAAAATAACATATTAGGTATTGTGAATAAAAATGCAAGACTTTTTGCTTCATAGTGATATGCTATAAGCATATGTTAGAACCTAGTTGCAAGTTTAGAAGTTAGGTTCTACTGTTTCACATGTGTTCAACACCAGTTTAGACACAATATTATGGGAAGCTGTGGGAGCAGAAGGAAGGGTATAAACATGGAATTGGTCATATGTTTACTTGATAGACATTAAAAGGCAATTAAATTGTGAAAGTCTGAACAAACTGGTACTCTGAACTAACCAGTAGCAATGATACTAACACTGTGCCTCTTCCTAAGTCTATTGCTATTATCTTTAGAGAAAAAAAGCAAAACAAAATACATAACCCAACATCTAGTCCTAACTTTATGTCAAATCAAATAATCTTTCTTTAATGTTTGACAAGTGACAGCATTCTTTTTTTCTGTTATTGCTTCATATTAGTAAGTTCTGTTGTGATTATACTCCAGTTTATAAGTGTGAGGACAGAGAAGAATTTTTTTTTAATATTTTATTTTGTTCTGTTCTTTTGCACATGAATCTATTGTTGTCTCCTTGTATAGTCCTAGCCAGAGTTTAAGTAAAGAGAGCTTGTTTTCCACCTCTTGAACGTAATACTAAGTCGGCATACACAGTCTCCCATAACATCCTTGTGAGCAAACTCAGGAATAGTGAGATAGAAGAATGGACAGTGGAATGGATGAAGAACTGGTTACACAATATAGCCCAGAGTGGTGATCTATGGTGCAGAGTCCAGCTGGAGAGCTGTAACTAGTGGAGTCCCCCTGGGATCAGTATTGGGTCCAGTCCTGTTCAACATCTTTATCAACAACCTTGATAATGGGACAGAGTGACTTCTCAGCAAGTTTGCTGATGACACGAAACTGAGAGAATTGGCTGATTCACCTGAAGGCTGTGTGGCCATTCAGCAAGGTTTCGACAGACTGGAAAGCTGGGCAAAGACGAATCTAATGATGTTTAACTCTGCAAGTGCAGAGTCCTGGGAAGGAGCAATAAACTGTACCAGTAAAAGGTCCATGGAAAGGGACATTGCCCATGGAGAAGGACCTTGGCATCCTGGTGCACAGTAAGTTAATCCATGTGTCAGAGATGGTGACAGAGGCAGTGTAGTGTATGCCTCAACATTGCTGTATCAGTGTGGGCAGACTTCAAACCACAAACGGGACAATGGTTGGACCGCAATTTAGAAGTTCTGAAAACTGCAACCTCATCTCTATGCATGCACCCAGACCCAGGGCCTGGAAGACAAAGGCGTCTGGAGACCTCTGAAGACCATCTAACACCCCTCAGAGGTGGTGTTGGGCATGCGTGCCACTGCCAGGTGGTGCGTGTGGTTAAGCAGAACGGTCCCCATTAAAAGAATAGGAACCACCAACATTGGATGGCATGTTCTCCCACCAGACTTGGAAACAAATCGGACTGACAGGATGCCACAGATCTATGGTGGTAACTATTGCAACTGACCCTTTTCTTTCTTTATTTCCTTTCTCTCTTTCTCTTTGCTTTATGAACTTTTTGTTGGGCAGATAAAGTTACTTGGAGCTTGACTCCATTTTGAGTCTTAGTTCTGTTCCTGACAATATGAGCAAAATCTCACTCTGGTCTATAACTGTCACGTGACATCTTTAATTGGCGTCACGAACAGGATTCTCAGAGAAACAGAAATTGCCTAGGTGCTTTATAAGAGACTTTTGTGAGTGTGTGAGTGAGATATACATTGGTACGAAGCAAGAGCAGAGTTTGGATCCACGGTTCTGTTTATCTTCAAGGAAAACAGCCAGAGAAGGATGAAGTGACAGAGTTGAGTGAGAGACAAGTCTCAAGAAAAAATTTAAGGTGTGACCTCCTGAGAATGAATGGGGAAATATTGGTAGAGAATTTATTGTGTGGCCCTCTCAGGATGAAATAACCCCCTCTTTGTTGAAATGAATGCTGGTACACTTATAGATGCTTATGATTCTTTCCCTATGAATTCATTGAATAGGGATTTAGATAAACTGAGTGACTTTTTTGGGAATATATTGCTCCTGCCCTTCTCCCCAAAGGTGAGAATGGGTGAAAGATCATTGGTTCCAACTACAGAGTATAGTGAATAGGATAATGACATTGCAGAAGGAGGCTAAAGTTAAGCCTGGGAAGGGAAAATCCATAATTTGTGCATTTTTGGGAGTGAGTTTGGCAGCTGCCGTGGAAGATGGGAGACAGAGATTGTGTCAAAATGATACTGTCCTAGAGTCCGTAAAACTGGCAGTTAAATTGCTACAAGAGCAGTTAGAAGAGACCAAACAAACATTAGAGGAAGAAAGAAAACAAAATGTCTTATTAAAGGAAGCACTGAAAGAACTGTGGAAGGAGAGTGATTCATTTGTGGAGGTAGAGGTGAAGTTGGAAGAGAGAGGGATTAGGCAAATCTGTCCCCAGGGGGATTTGCAGAAAGCAAAAGAGATAGTAGAAAATCCTCCTAATATGTATCCCCTGGTTAAGAAGGAGTATTTGTATGAAGCAGACAAAGATCGTCCCCAAGTTGTTACTAAAAAGGTTCTATATGCAGTGACTGAGTTAGCAAAATTAAAGAAGGATTTAGCAAGGACTTCAAAGGAAAGAAGAGTATCGTTGTCAGGGGGAGATAGAATCTTGTTGTCAGAGAAGGAAGCAGAGGGATATTGGGGACCAGGTGTGTTTCTAACCACTGGCAATCATCAGGCCCCATGGTCTCTAATGCAGAGGGCAGCATACTGGACTAGGGGACTGAACTCTTTGGAGAGGGGAGATCCCCTAGCTATAATAGATATGGTGAATAAATGGGTAGAAAGTGTGCAGAAGGCAGCTTGTTTGCAGATGATGTATGATAAGGAGCTTAAACCTAACCAGGGATCTCCAATGATGATGCCTGGGAACCGAGAATGAATGATGCCGCTAATCCGAAGGCTCCCTGATTCCCTAAAACCCATTGCAATCCAGATAAAGGGAAAGATACAAAATACCTCCCTAGCAGACAGAGTTACAGCCGCTTTAGAAGGAACAGTAACTCCCGACCGCTGGAGGTCAGGAAAGAAATTGTGGTCATGGGGGGAAGTAGCCCAAGAGCTGATTAACTTTGGGAGGAAGTATGGTCCTGTATGTGGATCCTGGCAGATACTCAAAACCAGGGCGATACAAGCAGCAGGAAATGGTAATAGATGGTCGGCACTGGTCAAAAGGAGCCAGAATCTGAAATTGATCCGTCGTAATGAACCTGCCAGAGGGACTCCCCTAAGTCACCAGGGATGGTGGCAAATGGGACTCCAGAGAGGCATTCCCTGAGATCTAATGGATCCATGGATAATGGGTTTCCAACTCAGAAACTGGAGAAACTTGTGCAAAGATGGTTGGAGTGAAAAGTTAATTTCCAAACAATTGCTAGTGCCCCACCATTGATAGACCTCGGGGGAGAAGCAGATAAATAAAAGAAGATGTCGGGAAACTACACCCTCCATTCCCCAGAGGTGAGGGGGGGAATGGAGGATGGATATTTATAAAACAACTCACCTTAAATGTGACAGGGGATTTATTGATTACAGTGGCTGTAGGACCACGGAAAAAATCAGTGACCTTTTTAATTGATAAGGGGGCACAAATTACTGCACTGATGCAGACTGAGGCAGAGCAGTGTGGAATTTTGGCTTCATCTAAAAATCTAATTATCTTAAATGTACTGGGGGAAACTCAATCAGTACCTTTAGCCTTTGTAACATTATGGTTGCCTGGGGAAGAAGACCTAGTTAACACCAAAGTTGCAGTGGGTCGTTTCCCTACAAATCTTTTGGGCATAGATGTATTGAAGGGCAGACAGCAGCATGTTACACAGGGAAATTCATGGTCCTTTGGCATGCCTCAGATCAGAAAATTAACTGAAATGCCCTGGACAGAAGTGCACTTATTGCAAGCAGCACCTGCCCTTCCCCCCTCTAAGATTACTAATGTGAAACCATACCTACTGCCATTGAGGATCCCCTGTAATTGAGGATCTTAAACAACAGGAAATCTTAATATTCATCCACTCCCCATACAATTCCCCAGTGTGGCCAGTGCGGAAACCAGACAGGAAGTGGAGGCTAACCATAGATTACCACCGACTCAATGTTAATACTGGCCCCTTGACGGCGGCAGTGACTAACTTAGATGAGCTGATTTTGCTTATTCAGGAACAAGCTCGTCCGACGATGGCCACAACTGATGTGAAAGATATGTTTTTCCTGGTTCCCCTGCAGAAGGGAGACCGTGATCGTTTTGCCTTCACATGGGAGGGACAGCAGTATACCTTCATTCACCTCCCTTAGGGCTATAAACATTCTCCCACCTTTGCACATCATGCTTTGACACAAGAGTTAGCCCAAATTCCCCCAGAACCAGGAGTTAAAGTTCATCAATACATTGATGATGTTTTGATTGGGGGGTGATCAAATTATTCCAGTACAGGCGACACAGGGAAAGATTATACAGCACTTAGAGTCCCTGGGGCTCCAGATAACCGAGGGGGAAAAAAAAAAGTTTCTGTAAATAAGGTGAAATTTTTAGGGATATGATGGAAAGGGTGATCAGTCTGTATTCCTCAGGATACCCTCTCAGCATTAGATCAGGTAAAGATACCAGAAAATAAAAATGACCTGCAGCATGCTTTGGGGATTATCGGTCTTTTGGAGAAAATATATCCTGGACTTTGCAATAATTGCAAGGCCCTTATATGACCTACTGCAAAAAAAGAGCAATTTGGGAATGGACTCCAGTCCATGATGAAGCATTACAGCTTTTGGTATTTGAACCAAGCACCCACCAGGCTTTGGGCCCTATCCACCGCACTAATAAACTCTGTCTATATTGAATGGGGGTTGTTAATTCATTTCTGGCAGAAGGGGCCAGAAGGTCCCATCCGCCTGACTGGGTTTTACTCCAGAAGATTTAAAGACAATGAGAAGTGATATTCCAGTTGGGAAAAGGGGCTGTTTATAGTGAGTTTAGCTTTTAGAGAAGCAGAGCGGACTATATGCCAACAACCTATAATTTTAAGAAGACATTTTACGGTAACTAAACCTGGAATTCCTCCCCCTGATGGGGTAGCCCAAAGAGGTACTTTGAGGAAATGGTATGCTAAGATTGAACATTACTGTAGTGTTTTTACAGTTATTGAAGGTACTCCCAAACTGTTGAACATCCAGGAAGAGGTAAACTTCTAGGAGAAGGATGCCCCCCTCCCTTCTGTTATTAAAATTGTCCCGCCTTTTTTGAAGGAATTGCAGAATGTGTGGTTCACAGACGCCTCTGCAAAGAGGGAGGGCAAACAATGGAAGTACCAAGCAGTGTCTATTAATGTGGACACTAAGAAGGAAATCATCACAGAAGGTGAAGACAGTGCCCAAGTTGGGGAGCTAGTGGCAGTATGGAGTGTGTTCAATAGTGAGGAAGGAACAAGGACTCCAGTGCATATTTACACAGATTCATTTGCAGTGTTCAAAGGGTCCATGGAATAGATACCCTTTTGGGAACAGAACAAACAGGAAGTTAATGGAGTGCCAGTGTGGCAAAAAACAAGAAATCTTGGATGTTGCCAAATGTGGAGATTTTGCAGTATCATGGGTACCCTCTCACCAGGAAGGAGGTACTCTGGCAGGCTAATAGGGCGGATTAGTGGGTCAGAATTGCCCCTTTGTAGAAGGAAGAACAAGCAGAGGGGAAATGGGACAGGCTCTTGGAATGGTTACATGTTAAACATGGCCATACAAGGGGGCACACTCCAGAGGCTGGCCTGTTACTCAGGAAGCATGTAGGACCTGTATTTCAGCTTGTGAACGATGCAGACTTCAATTGGAATGACATCCCATGGAAGAATTCCCCCTGCATTTAAGACATAAAAGGGCTCTCTGGGAACCTTGGAAGATCGATTATATCAGACCTTTCTGAAAATTGGTAGGGAAACAATATGTGTTAGTAGGTGTGGAATTGATTTCTGACTTAGTTCAGGCTGAAACATTTCCACGGGCAACTGGGGAAAATACAGTACGAGCCCTGAAAATATGGTTTAACTCCCTCCCTAAACCTGATTCTATTTAATCAGACAATGGTCGCCATTTTACTGCAGCCAAAGTTCAGGAACGGTCAAGGGAAGAGGGAATCAATTGGGTATTCCACACCGCATATTATCCTTAAGCTAATGGGATAGTGGAATGAACTAATGGGATTTTAAAATGATTTCTGAAACCCCACAAGCCACATTGGGCAGAATGCATTTGGGATACAGTTACTCGGGTCAATGATCACTGGGGAATAAATGGCAGCCCCTGGCTGAATACCTTTTGTCTTAAATCCCCAACTTTAACCCCAAAATCTCAGACTTCCAGCACTCCCAGAGAATCAGCCTTTTCTCCTGGACAACCAGTATTTGTAGAAATGTCAACCATTGGAGCTGTTCCTCTTGTGCTCACTGAACCCCTCCACAAATATGCCTGGAAGGCAAAAGATGCCTGTGGGAAAACTCACAGGATTCACACGAAATGGATTGTTCTCTCTTTTTAACTCAAGAAGAGAAATTGTCTCTTGTTTCACTTTCAGGATGAAGCAAGAGACCCAGATGCATCAGATGTGAATTTTAATATAATTTGTTCAGTATGTATATATTATTTTTGACTATATTATTTTGGGGACTCATCTGTAAGAGTAAAGAAGGGCTACTTTCCACCTCCCTCGACCCTTATGATCCCTTTGAGGATAATGAATTTATTGTGTTAGCAAAAACAATTAGTCAAACCTTTAATTTGGGCCACTGTTGGGTTTGTGGAGGACCTTCAGGTTCATCAAGTTGGCCATGGACCTCTACACCCCTCACTGCAGCACAAATAGTAAACAATTATAACAACACTGGTAACACGACTTGGAATGATGATGAAACATGACCAATTCAATTTCCTGCTGTGGGTAGATATTGCTTCAGTTGCACCCAGGATGGACGGATGAATGTGGGAAGAAGCAGGTGTCAATGGACACTCACATATAAGTTTGTTAAAACAATTAATGAAAATAGGGGTGTTTACATATGGATGTGACTTGATAAAACTGGATGTAATAGAGGGTTTAAGGGATATGGGTCAAATAGAAATGAAACTATGATCCTCCGATGGTCTGAAAACCATATTTACAATCAAACTTGTAAGTGGAAAACCAGCACTGGTGCCTGGTATTGTGCCAGCCAGACAAATGGCTATCCTAACTTTTTTTTTAACCCTTTTGGAAATGGTAATATAACTTATTTCCAACTCCCAAAGGTTGCAGCTGGACCATTTGCTAATGTTGCCAAAGCTAAAAAAGGCCATTACTGGATTTGTGGACATACTGCTTACAAGCGACTACCAGCAAACTGCTCTGGGATTTGCTATGTGGGAATTACCCGACCTCTATTATTGCTTCTTCCAGAGGCAGATGGTCCTCAATTGGGAATAAGATTGTATAATAATTTAGGGGACACAAGGATTACCCACAACAAACTGTCTGTTGGGATTAACACAGGTGTCATGCAAAAGTGGGAAGAAAACAAGTGTCCCCCCCGAAAGAATAATTCAGCATTATGGGCCTGTTACTTGGAACCCCAGTGAAACAATATTAGGGGTAAGGGAATCAATTTATAATCTGAGCTGCATAATTCAATTTCAAGCAGTCTTGGAAATTATTTCCAATAAAACTATCAATACTACAGATCTTTTAACTCAACAGTCTCAACAGATGCACACTGAAATCCTTCAACACCACATGGTTTTGGATAATTTGCTGACAGAAGAGGGAGGAATATGTGGGAAATTAAATGTCTCTAATTGCTGTTTGGAAATTGATGATGTAGGTGAAGTGATTTATCAAATGACCACAGATATTGGGAAACAAGCCCATGTCCCTGTTCAGACATGGAATGGCTAGAATGGTGACTTATGGTCCTGGCTACCAGGAGCACCACAGGTAAAAGAGTTTTTATTTTATCTGCTATGTGCATTTGCTGCTTTGATGTTTCTGCCTTGTACCATCCTGTGTTTGATACATCTACTCCAAAATGTCATAAGCAGCATGCAAGCGATTATTATGACCTTACCCGATGGTGTAAAACAGATCAGATTCATAACTCTGACCAAGAATTCAATCACTGAGACTGTGTAAACTTTTCCCTGACTATCTCCTTTTCTCTGTAACTATTTCATTTTCAAAGCCATTTTGGATCTGTGTTAGGTGCAATGGGCACAAAACAGGCATACGTACTAGGCTAGGGGCATGGAAATTAATTTTCTTGCTGCATATGCAGACCCAGACCCCAACCTCAACAAGCGAAGACCGTGTGTCTGCCAGTTCCCGCTAAAGGCTGCAATCATCTGCTTTGCCTTGTCAAAAAACTCATCAAAACAATGGATCGCATGTATGTGTTTCTGCCGATTTGTTATGCGGCCTTAACTTTATTAGCTATTACTTTATTTGTTCCTCTAATAGTTGTGTTCTGTCTCTGTCAAGGTACCCCCTCTAAGTGTCCATGTGGACAATCATCCCCTTCATCTGATCTCTCTCCAGTGGAAACAGATTTGTACGTATAGGGAAATATAGTGGTGTTATAAGGTTATGTTTAATAGAATTTATTGTTAAATAGTTACGGAAGTCATTGTTAAGATAAGATTGTTGAATTGGTAAGCAATTGTTATAAGATTATTGAAATGGTTGTTGAAGTTATTGTTATTGTTAATTGGTAAATATTAGTAGTTGTTTCTATCCCTTTCTTTCTTCTCTCTCTCTCTCTCTCACCCATACTACCACGGAGAACCCTCTCTGATACAGCAATGTAGAGCCATAGAGTGGTGTCAGAGATGGTGACAGAGGTGATGTAGTGTATGCCTCAACATTGCTGTATCAGTGTGGGCAGACTTCAAACCACAAACGGGACAATGGTTGGACCGCAATTTAGAAGTTCTGAAAACTGCAACCTCATCTCTATGCATGCACCCAGACCCAGGGCCTGGAAGACAAAGGCGTCTGGAGACCTCTGAAGACCATCTAACACCCCTCAGAGGTGGTGTTGGGCATGCGTGCCACTGCCAGGTGGTGCGTGTGGTTAAGCAGAACGGTCCCCATTAAAAGAATAGGAACCACCAACATCGGATGGCATGTTCTCCCACCAGACTTGGAAACAAATCGGACTGACAGGATGCCACAGATCCATGGTGGTAGCTATTGCAACTGGCCCTTTTCTTCCTTTTCTTTCTCTCTTTCTCTTTGCTTTATGATCTTTTTGTTGGGCAAATAAAGTCACTTGGAGCTTGACTCCATTTTGAGTCTTAGTTCTGTTCCTGAGAATATGACCAAAATCTCACTCTGATCTGTGACCGGCATGCGACACCATGAAATATCAATGTGCCCTTGTGGTCAAGAAGGCCAATGGTATCCTGGGGTGCATAAAGAAGAGTGTGGCCAGCAGGTCAAAAGACATTATCCTCCTTCTCTACTCTGTACTAGTGAGACCACATTTGGAGTATTGTGTCTAGTTCTGGTCTCCCCTGTTCTAGAGGGGCGGGGAAATACTAGAAAGAGTCCAATGGAGAGCATCCAAGATGAGTAAAGGACTGGTACATCTCTCCTATGAGGAAAGGCTGAGAGCTAGGACTGTTTAGCCTGGAAAAGAGAAGACTGAGAGGGAATCTTATTAATGTTTATAAATATCTGAAAGGTGGGTGTCAAGTAGAAGGAGCCAGTCTCTTTTCAGTAGTGCCCTGTGATAGGACGAGAGGTAATGGTAACAAAATGAAACACAAGAAGTTCTACCTCAACATGAGGAAAATCTTCTTCACTGTGAGAGTGACAGAGGAATAGGCTTCCTAGAGAGGTTGTGAAGTCTCCTTCTCTAGACACTTTCAAAACCCACTTGGATCTGTTCCTATGTGGCATGCTCCGGTTGTTGCTTCCTGTGGTGGGTTTACCCTGGCTGGGCACCAGGTGCCCACCAAGCCCTTCTATCACTCCCCCCAACCTCCGTTA
>JANHFZ010077389.1:0-11642 GCA_027560215.1 Halcyon smyrnensis
TGTTTAAGTGTCGCTTAGATGTGGTGTTGGGGGATATGGTTTAGAGGTGAACTTGTAGTGTAGGGTTAATGGTTGTAATGTAGGGTTAATGGCTAGACTTGATGATCCCAAGGGTCTTTTCCAACCTGAACTGTTCTATGATTCTATGATTACTATCACTGTTGTTTTTTCTTATATTTTTGCATTGTTCTATTAAATTCTCTCTATCTCAATCCAGGAGGTTTTGCATTTTTCTCCCCAGTCTTCCCATCCTGGGGGAGGGGTTGTGTGAGTGAATGTCCACGTGGTGCTCAGGTCCTGTCTGGATCTAAATGATGACAAAAGTAGAAGTAAAAAATAGTCTTTTCTAAGGTCTGAACACAGATAGATCTGTATGAACACCAGCAACTTTCTTTACATAAAGCAGCCAGTGGCTCTCTCCTATCAGTCAATGGCTCTATCACCACCAACTTTATAGGAAAGATGACTGCGTCTGCAGGGTGGGATCATGATAAGTATTATGGTATGTTTGGAAAGCATCCGGGACATTTTCAGGTGTGTTTCAGCAGCCAATGAGAAGCAGCACCTTGGACTAGCCAGCTCCCCACATGCATAACAGCGTGATGAAGAAATTGTCATCTCCTCTGAGTGACAGAAACAGTTTGGATTGCAGCAGCTTGTCTCATTGCATAGAGACCTAGGAGTTTCAGGCAGTATGCTCATCTGCATCCTTCTTGTTGAAGAGGTATCAGTAGGTGAGAGAAGAGCCCAGAAGCCTGTGCTTAAGCTTACCACATTGACGCAGTGAAAATTCAGTAACCGAAATTACTATTCAGGCATTCTCTACTACGGTGCTGAACACATGGGAGAGCTATCCTCCTAACATGAGCACTGGGGTTCAGAAACAAACAGTTCTTAGAGAGAGATTACATACATATGCATTACATTTCCCGTAAACCTATTGCATATTCAGTAGAATTCTAAGTATCCATTATCATAACTCTCCGCCCATTATCATATGCACACATCCGTGTGGTAGTAAGCTCTTGCCATTCTCTGGTGGTCTCTGGGAGGAAGATCAAAGTCTTCCTCATCTCTTTTCCTTGTTGGGTCTTAGCTTGCCCCGCAGTTCTATAATGGTTCAGACTTGTTCTGCGGTTTCTTGGACTACATTGTTAAGACTACATTGTTTTTGTGGTTTTGAGCATCGTATCTTACATAACCATCTTTAGTCATCTGTTGAAGAGGGAACAATAAAGTGAAAGAGGTCCTAAGGCCCTGGTTCTCTTATAGGCGTTGAAATGGGCCACATAATCAGACCAACTATAAGCACATAAAACAAGTACATATCAGAGAAAAAAGCTGAAGCTCAATCTGAAGAAGTAGGTACCTGTATCTGTTCTAGCTGCGACCAGTAGGTGATATTGATTAAAATTCGTTACACTGGAAGGAGGCAGTTTAATGGCTGTGTCAAGTACTCAGAGCTCACATGAGTTAACCATGAATTCTCTTCATAGAATCATAGAATACCAGGTTGAAGGGTCCTCAAGGATCATCTAGTCCAGCCATTTAAGGTAAAATATGTATTTATTTTTAATAACATGGCCCAGCATCCTGTCAAGCTGAGTCTTAAAACTGACCAGTGTAGGGCAATCCATCACTCCTCTTGAGAGATTATTCCAATGTCTAATTGTTCTCATGCTGAAAAATTTACTCCTGGTGTCCAACTGGAATCTCTCCAGGAGTAACTTTTACCCATTACCACATGTGACTTTTTGTAAAAAGGGAGTCATCATCTTCTTTGTTGCTACCTTTTATGTACTGGTACATGGTAGTAAGGTCTCCCCTAAGCCTTCTCTTCTTAAAGCTGAAAAAACCCAGTTTTCTCAGCCTTTCTTCTTATGGCAGGTCTTCCAGTCCTTTGATCATCCTCATGGCTCTTCTCTGGACCGTCTTCAGCCTGACCACATGTTTTTTGTATAGTGGGAACCAAAACTGAACTCAGTACTCAAGGCGTGAGATGACCAGCACTGAGTAGACCAGGATAACAACTTCTTTATCTATGCTGGTGATGCCCTTGTTAACGCAACCCAGCATCCCACTGTTTTTCTTTTCTGCTGCAGCACAGTGTTCACTCGTGTTGAGCTTGTTGTCCACCAAGACCTCCAGGTCCCTTTTCATAAGGCTGCTCGCAAGCCAGGTGGATCCCAGTCCCAGCTGCATTTGTGGGTTATGCCCAGGTGCAAGATCCTACACTTGTCTCTGCTGAACTTCATAAGGTTCCTGCTAGCCCACTCCTCCATCCTGTCCAGGTCTCCCACAGGGAAAGTGTTAGCCATGAAATGTCTTGCTGACATTGCCCTGGAAGCCCTTTCAGAGCTCCATGAATTCTGGACTTCCACCTTTGCTTTAGGCTGTAAAGAGAGTATTACAGTGTGCTTTCTTAGCTCTAGAGAAGAGCTGATCTCCAAAATTGAAAACATCTAGTGATTGCTCCCTGAGGGAAGGTGCTAGTCCTGAATTTGCTTCCCTGCCATCACGTTCCTCTGTCAGCCCATTCAGAGTTCCCAGCAACCTGGAGCTGCCATCTTTGCTTTAGGCTCTAAAAAATGTATTCACAATGTGGTTTATTAGCTCTAGTAAAGAGCTGACCTCCAAAATTGAAAAACTCTAGTGATTAGTTCCCTAGGAAAGGTGCTAGCCATGATTTCTCTTGATGTAATTGTTTCCCTTGAAGACATTTCACAGTTTCAAGATATCTGGAGCTTCCACCTTTACTTTAGCAGCAGCAACATGTAGTCATAACTTTCTTTCTTAGCACTCGCTGTCACGAGTGGTCAAGGTAGCCCCTTAGACCTATAACAGATGTTCTTTGTAAACACACACTCTCCCCCCGCCCCCCACCCCCCCAAAGGGGAAGAGAAAGGGAATAAGGGAGAGAGACTTAGTGATTAGAAAAGGAAACGACAACAGCTTTAATAAAAATGAAAATAATAATAATAAAAATGGAACACATACAAAACCAGTATAGAACCCAACCCCCCTGATGGCAATTACATCACTGTCACTGTCACCACTGATGCTGTGGACCAGGCACTGGGAGAGTCCCAGACTGGGCCCCGCAGCAGGTGGAAGCTGTGTTCAGGAGTTGGCTTCTGGTACTGGATTCAGGAGCACACAGACCAGGATTGAAGGCAGAATGGACAGAGTCCTCCTTGGGTATTCCAAGGAAGGATCCGAAAGAGGACCTGCGTTGAGCCAAGCAAATTTGGCCAAGCAGTCCAAGAGGGGAGAAGACCCCAAAGACCCTTCAGATCCCTCAGCTTTTTGCTGATGTCTATGGGATAGAATACCTTGTTGGCCAGTTTAGGGTCACCTGTCCTGTCCACTGTCCCTGCAGGTGTGGCCTTTCAATTTCTGCACCCCGCAACATGGTACACAAGATCCAGCAGTGGCCTTGGTCTGCATACCAATCCTTGGTAGTAACTCTAAACATGGGGTGTTACCACTGCTAGAAGCAGACAATGTCTGTGAAAAAAGGCTGCTAACTTCAGAAAGTGCAGTTAGTTAGAAGAAGTGAGCTGAAAAGTAAAAACACTGAACAGAATGAGTTCTTTTCTCATTCAAACCAGAATACTTGCAAAGCAATAGATTTCGAAATTCAAAACATCTAGTGACTGCTTCTCTAGGGAAGGTGCTAGCACTGAATTGTCTTGCTAGCCATCACCTTCCCCTGGCAGTCCGTTCACACATGCAAGAAACCTGTACCTTCAACCTTTGCCTTAGGCACAGCAACGTGTTGTACTCCGGATGTGCTTTGTTTGCTCTTGAAAGCATAAACATCCAAAATTGAAAACATCTTATGATTGAGCCCTCAGGGGACTTGTTAGCTATGAAATGTTTTTCTGGTCCTCAGCTTGTCCTTAAGGCTCTTTTAACAGACTCAAGAAATCTGGAGCTGCCACTGTTGCTTCAGGCTGTTAAAAATGTATTAAAAATGTGCTTTATTAGCTCTGGAAAATATCTGCCCTCCAAAATAGAACACATCCAGTGATTGCACTTCCAGAGAGCATTCAGGGCTGGAAACTTTCCTGACTGAGGTGTGACCAGATGTCATGAAGTTTAAGTTTACTCTCTTTGAAAGTGCAAATTAAGCATTTTGAAAGGCAATTTGTAGTACAGACTAAAGCAGAGGTGCTTTCCTCAGATTTCTTGAAGTGTAAAAGAGATACATGGAGAATGGGAGAGTCACCAAGGGAGAATTCAGGGCTAGCAACTTTCCTGACTGAGCTATGACAAGATGTCAGGAAGTTTGCATTGTAAGCTATTTCAACGTATGATTTAACCACTTCATAAGGTGACCTGTTGTACAGCCTAAGGTAGAGATGCTAGCCTCAGATTTCTTGAGGCAGTAAAAGAGATGCACGGGAAGGGGAGATTCAGAAAGCTAGTATTCAGAGCTAGCAACTTTCCTGACCAAGCTAGCGCTAGATGTTTGGAAGTTTGCATTTTTGCACTTTGCAAGAGGAAGGGAATCACTTGTGTTTCATATTGTATGTAGCATACCAATCTATTCCATAGCTACCATACCATATCTAATCATACCAATCTACCATACAGACTAAGGGAAGGACACTAACTTTAGATTTCTTGTGGCAGTGAAAGAGATGCATGAAGAAGGGGAGAGTCACCAAGCAAAGAGTTCATGGCTACCAACTTTCCTGACCGAGCTATGACTGGATTTTTGGAAGTTTGCATTGTACACTCTTTCAAAGTGCCAGTTAAGCACTTTAGAAGGCAACCTGTTGTGCAGCTTAAAGCAGAGGTGCTAGTGTAAGATTTCTTGAGACAGTGAAAGAGATGATGGTTAAGGGAAGATTGACCAAGTGAGAATTCAGGGCTATCAATTTTCCTGACTGAGCTAGGACTACATATAGGGAAACCTGCATGTACGCTCTTTGCCAGCATGAGCTAAACATTATGGTAGGCTGCCTGTCATAGAATGTAAAACAAAGGAGCTAGCCTTACATTTCTTGCTGAAGTGAAAGCATTGGATGGAGAGGTTGAGATGTATGCAGAGAATTCAGGGTTAGCAAATTTCCAGACTGAACTAGGATTACATGTTTGGAAGTTTCCATTGTACTTTCTTTCAATGTGCTACTTAAGCAGTTTGTAAGGCAATTTGTTGTACAGTTTAAAGTAGCGGTGCTAGCCTCAGATCTATTGAGGCAGTAAAATAGATGCATTGTTAAGGGGAGATTCACCACGTGAGGATTCAGGGCTAGCAATTTTCCTGACCGAGCTATGACTAGATCTTAGGAAGCTTGCTTTGTACGCTCTTTGAAATTGCGAATTTAGCTCTTCAGAAGGTAATCTACCTTACAGTCTAGGGAACAACACTAGCCTCATGTTTCTCAAGTCAGTGAAGGAGATGCACAGAGACAGAAGGGACTTCAAGTGAGGATTCAAGGCAAACAACTTTTCTGACTGAGCTAGGACTAGGTGTTTGGAAGTTTGTATGTACGCTCTTTGCAAGAGCAAATGAATTACTTCCAAAGGTAATCTGCCATGCAGGAAAGATACTAGCTTTAGATTTCTTGAGGCAGTGAGAGAGATGCATAGAGAAGGAAAAGTCATGAAGACAGCATTCAGGGCTAGCAATTTTCCTGACCAATCTAGGACCAGATGTATGGAAGGTTGCATTGTACTGTCTTTGTGTGTCTTTTTGTGTCTTTTTGTGTGTTTTTTTGTCAGTGTGCTAATTAACCAGTATGTAAGGCAACCTGCTGTACAGCTTAAAGTAGAGGTGCTAGCCTCAAGTTTCCTGAGTCAGTAAAAGAGATGCAGGGTTAAGGGGAGATTTACCAAGCGAGGATTCAAGACTAGCAACATTTGTGACCGAGCTACAACTAGATGTTTGGAAGTTTGCATGTAAGCTCTTTGCCAGCATGAACTAAGCACTATGGTAGGCTTCCTGTCATACAGAATAAAACAAAGGAACTAACCTTCTGCGGGAGATCATAATGGACAATCACACACAGACCAATATGATCAAGTGAATGCCATTTATTATGGGTTGCGTAGTTGCTTATATATCTCATTATCCCTAACATGCACTACTATGATCGGTCACTTAAAAGCCATGCACCCTTGATTATACATCATTGGTAACTTCTGTCTGTCCACACGGCAGGCACACAGCAGTCTCATACACAGCAGTCTCTTCTCTTATCTCCAACTCACCGTTCCTCCTTCGCATTCCAGGAGTTGTTTTTAACTATCTTTCTCAGTCGCAGTCATAGCCAGCCTTGAGGCCCCACACCTGCAACAAGTTCTGTTCGCTTATGAAAGCTGGATTGCTCACGTGTCCATTGCTAGACAAAAACTCATCTACAAATCCCCCTTTTTTCTTTTGAGCAATCCAGACAGATGAGACAGCCTTATGTACCATTCGTGAAATACACTGCAAAGCACATGCCAAAAAACATCTATAAGCAAAATCACACAAATTATAACAGTAAGCCCTTGTTATTCACTTTCTTGCCCGTTTTATATACATTTTTTCTGCCCTGTCCATGCACTACCTCTAACAGCTATTGGCTACCTAATTTAAACACACACTGTTCACACACTCATACTGCTAATAATTAGCTAAAGCTATTTTAATCAAGTATGTTGATACTTCTGCAGCTGGCAAAAACAACTTAGTTCTTGTTTTTATTCCTTAGACATGTCTTTCCCATAACAATATGTGTTCTGCTAAATCCATCTTTAGTGATCCCAAGAGTTCTAACTCTTGGGGTTCCTCCATCACCTGAGGCAGGCGGACATATATGCTATCCCAGTTCTTGACCATACAGGTGGCATTCATATTCTGGTTCTCGCAAGGACCCAGCGTCAAAGGACGAGGCCAGGTGTCTAGTGGCAGTCCCACTAGAGACGTGGAAAAGGGGTTTTCAGGGTTTGCCACAGATAGACACAGTGTGTCCTGCCCAGTTACATTCGTGAGTGTTACATTCTGCTTTGGCAGAGGTACCAGCCATCCTGCGATTATTGTCACGCACAGACTAATCATCATCCACAGGGCCAGTGCTTGGTATCTTGTCCTTCCAGGGCCGCACCCATCTGGATGGGATCCAGCGGACACCATGATCTGTAAAAAAACACATATGTCCTCTACCAATTAATTTCACTTCTGCTGGACCTTCCCACATGCCTGTCTGCAAGTTTTTAAATTGAACCAAAACTTGTTCCTGGTGTTCTTGTTTTCAGTGCAGCACAGTGAATTATAATGGGTGGATCCTGCCTATCCTCTGTTAGAAGAAAATAATTTAAGACATACACTGCTTTAGCCAGGCGTTCTGCTGGGGTACCAGGGGCTTTCCCTTCTTGTTTTAACAAAAGATGTTTGAGTGTCTGATGCACATGCTCAACCACTGCTTGGCCTGTAGGAGAATGGGGAATACCTGTAATGTGTTGGATACCCCATGTAGAACAAAAATGGTGAAAGCAGTGTGACATGTAGGCCAGTCCATTATCCTTCTTGATAGAGGATGGTACACAAAGTGCCGCAAAAGCACTATAGAGATGCTTCTCTATATGTTTAACAGTTTCCCCACTTTGTTCTGTAGCCCAGATAGCCATAGAAAAGGTGTCTATAACAACATGAACATATTTTAAGTGTCCCAATTCAAATATATGTGTTACGTCTATTTGCCAAATTTGCAAGGGTTGTAGGCCCTTTGGGTTGACCCCAACTCCTATCCCAAAACCTATCTTTTGACAGTCAGGACAAGATTTCACTATGCCTTGAGCATTGGATAGGGACAGGTAAAATTGCCGAACTAGCATCTTCGCAGATTGGTGAAAAAAGGCATGAGAGGTTTTTGCTTGCTCGAAGCTGTTGACCGGTGGTCCAGCCCATGCAGGAACCACCAGGTGACCAGCTCGATTATTACTAATTGCTATCCCAAAGTTCCATATGTGACTCCTAATATGGGTTATAAAATACATATGACTTTTACTGTTTAGTGTAAGCAGCAATTGTAACAAATCCAAAATTGTTTGTTAGATACTTCAAGTAACATTGATCTCTCCATCTGGGATACCACCCCGACCATGTACAATGAATCACAGGCAATGTTCAGTGGTTCCTGGCTCCAATGTTGTAATGCCCATAACATGGCATGGAGCTCTAAAGTTTGTAATGTGTCAAGTCTATTCCCTTCTATTAAATGCTGTTCCCAGGTGTTTTTACTGCTTTCCCAGGTAACTGCCGCTTTCTGAGAAAGCTTGCCAGCATCTGTAAATACAGTAAGACCTGAAATTGGGGTTTCTGATCGGTGAGACTTCTCCTCAAATGTCTGATTCTGTAATAATGGCAAAATTCTGTGTGCAAGATAGACATTAGTCAGTTGTCCAGTAAAATCTTAGCCATTCCATATAGTCTTGTACCAATGGTATTATTATAGTATCTGCTATTTCTTGAATTCGGGCAGGACCTTTCATTCGGTGTTAACCCCTTTTAAGTTTTAACAGCTGCTGCTTAAGGGTTTGATGAGTGGGGAATGCCTGTAACATGAGATAATCCCCACTGCTGGAAAAAGTCTGCCAGTGCTTTGCTAATATACCCAGGCCCATCATCTGTCTGTAGTTGTTCTGGCACTCACAGCTCCTCCCATGCTGAATCCCTATGAGAATTCCATTAGGTTTTGAAATACATTAGGAGGAGAGTTTTTCCCGAAAGTGTAACTATGTAATGGATTCTCAGTTCTTTCAGAAGCACAGCACAAACAAATCCCGTTCTGCAGTGAGCCCCAGACTGTGAGTGGGGGAGAGACCCACCCGGGGGGGTGGGCGGGGAGATGAAGGCCGGAGAGCGCTCTGGTGGCCCAGGGTGGAAGCAATGGCCGAGAGAGAGAAAGGCTGGGGGGCGGGGAGTGGTGCGTTACCCTGGCCCGGGCCGCACCCCAGAGGGGTCTGTGGGTCGCCGCTGCTGGTTTTGTTGGTGTTAATATTAAGTCCATTAATTGTTTGCAATCCCATGGCATTAGGACATAACCTGTAAAAGCACTGTCAATCAAAGCCTGAGTGAATGGCACTTGTAACCCATAACTCTGTACCGATTTCCTTATTTCTTTGATTAAATCCCAATGAAATGGTGCACAGTGGTTCACCTCCCCTGCAACACTGTTACGGGATACACAGATATCAGTGGCCCAAGCACTTCTTTTAAAGCTGTCTTAAAAGTCGGCTCTTTGCTAGAGATTACAAGGCAAAGTTTTAGAAAAAACTCTTCTGTAGCATGTAGTAAAGGTGGCAGGTACATAATTCTTGGGGCTGTGAATACACTGCCAGCAGTAGGTGAGGGCGAGCTTGAGAGTTCAAGGCTAGCATCTTTATTTGGCGAGCAATCCATAGACATTCACAGTTTTTATTGTCAGCTCATTGGTAGAAGTAATAACACAGATATTCAGAAAAATCTATTCTATAGCATAAAGTAAAGGTGGCATGTCCCAGATTTTTCAGTCTGCGAATGGGTTGCCAGGGGTAGGTGAGAGTGAGCATAGGAATTTAGGGCTAGCAAGTTTGTTGGGCTGCAATCCCTAGACATTTTCAATTTTTAGTGTCAGATTTTTAAAAAAACCCAAGAGATTTTCAGAACAAACCTGTTTTGTAGCTTAAAGTGAAGAGAGCAGCTCCAGAACTTTTGGGGATGTGAAGGAGCTGCCAGGGGTAGGTGAGGGTGAGCATGAAAATTCAGGGCTACCACGTTTCCTTGGGGAGCAATCCCTAGATGTTTTCAATTTTTGGTCTTGGCTCTTTGCTGGAGATAATAAACACAGTTTCAGGACAACCTCTTCTGTACAATAAAGTTGGCATGTATATAACTCTTACGGTGGTGAATGGGCTGCACAGGGTAGCTGAGGGCAAGCATGAGAATTCAGGGCTAGCAGCTTTCTTTCGAGAGCAATACCTAGAGGTTTCCAGTTTTTAGTGTTGTCTCATTGGAAAAAGGAGGTTCTATGTAGAGCACAGGGAAATCTGCATTGTACAACTCTTCATTCAACAAGCCAACACTAAAAGTTGGAAATGTCTGCAGACTGCTCTACATAGAAAGCTGCTAGCTCTGAATTCTCATGCTCGCCCTCACCAACCCTTGGCCACCCATTCACAGCCCCAAGAAATACGAACCTGCCACCTTAGGCTTAGGCAACGGAAGAGGTTGTTCTGAAAACTGTATTTTTTTTTTTTCCAAAGAGCCGACACTAAAAATTGGAAAGAATAAGAACAGCTCCCCAAGGAAAGCTGCGAACCCTGAATTCTCATGCTTACCCTCGCCTACCCCTGGCAGTCCATTCACAGCCCAAAGAACTATGGACCAACCACCTGTACTTCTGGCTACAGAAGAGATTTTTCAGAAAATCTACCTTTTTTTTTTTTTTTTTCCCCAACGAGCCAACATTACAAATTGAAAAGTCTTGGGATTGCTCCCTGAAGATAGCTGCTAGCCCTGAACTCTCATGCTTCCCCTCACCTACTCCTGGCAGCCCATTCACAGCCTCAAGAACTATGGACCTGCCACCTTTTCTTTACACTACAGAAGAGAATGTTTTGAAAAATACACCTTTTATTTCACCAAGCTGACACTAAAATTTGAAAACATCCAGGGATTGCTCCCCAAGGAAAGCTGCTAGGCCTGGATTGTCATTATCTCCGTCACCTACTACTGGCAGCCCATTCACAGCCCCAAGAACTATGGACCTGCCACCTTTACTTTACACTACAGAATAGGTTGTTTTGAAAACTAGAAATTTTATTTCAATGAGCCGAGACTAAAGATTCAGAAATGTCTAGGGATTACTCCCGAAAGAAATCTGACAGCCCTGGATTATCATGCTGTACATCACCTACCCCTGGCAGACCATTCCCAGCCTGGAACAGCCAACATAGGTTTAGTATAGAGAAAAAGTTTTTATGAAAGTCAGCCTTTTTTTATTTTCAATGAGGTGATATTAAAAATTGATAATGTGTACAGATTGCTCTACACTGAAAACTGCTAGCCGTGAATTCTCCTCCTGTCCGTCACCTACTTCTGGCAGCCCATACACAGCTCCAAGAAGTATGGACCTGCCGTCTTAGGCTTCATATAGAGAAGAAGCTGTTCTTAAAATCAGCCTTTTTTTTCCAACAAGTTGATACAAACAGTTAGAAAATATCTAGGAACTGTTCCCCTAGGAAGGTTGCTAGCCCATAAAGTTCTCACCTATTCCGGGCATTCCATTCACAGCCCCAAGAAATATTAGCCTGCCACCTACAGGTGTCACCTGTCACCTACCCCTGCCAGCCCATTCACGGTCCCAAAGCAGGGAACTGCCACCTACCTTTAGGCTATAGAACAAGTTGTTCTGAAATTTGTAATTTTTTTTCAAAGAAACTAAAGTAAAAATTGAAGATAGAATCATAGAATCATAGAATTGTCAGGGTTGGAAGGGACCTTAAAGATATCTAGTTCCAGCCCTTAAGACCAGGTTGCTCAGAGCCTGGTGTTAAAAACGTCCACGGCTGGGACTTCCACCACCTCCATGGGCAACCCATTCCAGTGTTTCACCATCCTCATGGTGAAGAAATTCTTCTTAATATCTAATCTGAATCGACCTACC
>JANHFZ010077390.1:0-11631 GCA_027560215.1 Halcyon smyrnensis
AACTAGAACAGCTTTAATGAAGATTAAATTAATAATAATAAAAATTGAATATATACAAATATATACAAAACCAGTACTGAACCCAATCCCCCTGATGGTAATTACATCACCATCACCACTGATGCTGTGGAGCAGGCACTGGGGCCCCGCAGCAGATGGGAGCTGTGTTCAGGGTCTGGATTCTGGTACCGGCTTCAGGAACATACAGACCGGGATTGAAAGCAGAAAGGACAGAGTCCTCCTTGGGTGCTCTGAAGAAGGAATCAAAAGAAGACCTGAGCCAAACCAAGCAAAAGCTCGCAAAGCAGGCCAAGAGGCAAGAAGAACCACAGAGACCCTTCAGATCCCTCATGTCTATAACGAATATGATGTATATGGGTTGGAACACCTTGTTGGTCAGTTTAAGGTTACTTGTCCTGTCTGTTCCTCCCTGCAGGTGCAGCCTTTCACTTTTCTGCACTCCCCAATGTGGTACACAAGATTCAGCAGTGGCCTTGGTCTGCATACCAATCCTTGGTAGTAACTCTAAACATGGGATGTTATCACTGCTAGAAGCAGACACTGTGAGAACAGGCTGCTACCATCAGAAAGTGCAGTTAGTTGGAAGAACTGAGCTGAAAAGCAAAATTACTGAACAGAATTAGTTCTGTTCTCACTCAAACCAGGACATAATAACAGGGAGAGATCACTCACCAGCTACAGGCAAACCAGACTCAACTCGGGAAAATTAGTTTGATTCATTACATATCAAATTAGAGTAGAATAATGAGAAGTAAAAGCAGTTCTTAAAACACCTGCCCACCACCCTGCCTTCTTCCCAGGTTTAACTTTTCTCTACCTCCTTCCTGACAGCTGCATGGGGGGACAGGGAATGGGGATTGTAGTCAGTTCATCAAATACCTCTGCAACTCCTTCCTCCTCAGGGGAAGGACTCTTCACACTTTTCCCCTGCTTCAGCATGGGGTCCCACCCAGAGGACACAGTCCTCCACGGATGTCTCCAGCCTGGGTCCTTCCCATTGACTATAGTTCTGCACAAACTGCTTCAGCATAGGTCCCAACATGGTCACAAGTCATGCCAGTAAACCAGCCTGGGCTTGTCCTTTCACAGGCTTACAGGCTTTTCAAGGAGCCTGCTCCAACGTTGACTCTCTATGGGGTCACAGCCTCCTTCAGGTACATCCATGTGATTCAGCATGGGGTCCTCTGTGGACTGCAACTGGATATATGTTCCAGCATTAACCTCTAGGGGGACAGCCTGCTTCACCATGGTCTTCACCACTACCTAGCTTGCATGCCGTGTACTGTTCAATCTGAATTTCAACAAATCAATAAAATGAATGAAGTGTAGCTATGTTTCGAATGCTTCAATCAGTATAATGTGTTTGATATTCTTGTGTAGACAATATGCATCACAATCCTAACAATAAGCTACTACTTAGGCAAGCTTAAGGAATGTCATATTGGTTTTACTGGTACTTTATTGTAGACAATCACTTTGAGTTTGTTTGTTTGTTTGTTTGCCTTCCTCTACATTCAAATAGTGCACCTTGCATGAATATGCTTAGGATGGAGATTTGACAAAAACATTAACAAATGCAATGTATCACACTTACTTGATGATGCCTGAAGAATTCTTAACAGTTATGAAAAATGTTTATGTCATTCTGACAATGAAAGTGCTCTTAATAAAAACTGAAATTATAATCCTCTTGAAGAACTGTCTTTTATGTTGTGCCTAGTTCCTTCTGATGGCTTTCTGAGGTTCAGACTTTACCCATTGTGCTCGGCAAACATTTTAATCTTACTAAATACCACACTGTTAATGAACTCACTGAAGTTAATGCAGGTATGATAAAAATGGAGTTGGATTCCTGTCTCCCTTTTAAGAAAGTGAACAACATTAAAAACCTAACAAGTCATCCTTCCTCCCTCTCCTCCTCCCTGTATAGAAATATGCAATATTTTAAATAAATTCAGCAGGTTTTAAAAGCTATGTTAAAAGCTCTATTTAAAGTAGACTTCATACATCTCCTGCCCATGGCACAATAATTTTGCAGTTCACCCAACTTTTTATGAAAAGGGTTATTTGTTATTCTGTTCAGCTAAAGGCAAGCACAAACTCAGGGAGGGCAGGGAAAGCAGGTCACCTGCTCACACTATTCACTTCTTTATCAATAGCCAACATAGGAGCACATGCTTCAGGCCATAAGAAATGCACATTTCTCCTACAAAGACCATGCAAATTCAGACTAAATCAGAAGTATAATTTACCTAAAAACTACTTTAAATTATTGTGGGGTTGTCTTCCCCACCCTCAGCCCCAAAGTTTTAGAGGATTTCTATCTGAACTAATTTCAGCCAGTGTAGTTTTGATCAACAAGACATCAGTGTCATACAATAAAGTATCAAAAAAGTAATTACTTTTTTCAGCTGATTGCAAAATATGCCACTTAGACTAGCTGCTTGCTACAGTTTGACAAATTGAGTTGGAACTGGCAACTGCAAAATGGAAACAGGAAACTCATTGCAGGGGGTAACTTGTTTCTGCTCAGACAGATGGATTTACCCCTCTTAAGCAAGTAAGTCTTCACAGAAGAAAATCATTTGCTATTTGCTTTGCTTTATGCAAGCAGTTCTTAGAAGGAAAACAGCTGCAAAATAGCACTGTAATCAAGAAGACAAGAAGTACCAACACAAAAGTTCTGTGAAGTCCCAGGACTAAGGAAGCTTTGTAAAGCTCTGTAAAATGTAAATTAAGTTCATCCATAGAATATATCAGATCCTAATTCATATATACAGAATTTTTTTTTTTTTTGGGGGGGAAGAGGTAAAATATTGGAATGGCTATGGTGTATTTGTGCATCACAACATGTTTTGGGACTATAAAAGAATATACAATTGCAGTCTGAAATTCCAGTAATAATTGAAAAATTAATTGGAAACAAATATAGTTTGACGCCTACTGTTAGCATCTTAGCCAGCATTAAAAGAATTAAAGAAATCCCTAAAGATTTTTCAGAGTATATTTCTACTAACATAATGAATGCTAAAATGCTGGTGCTGCAGCAGTCTGAAAATAGAAGAAAATACTCAGATTTTTTTCAACTCTTTTTTTTTCCCATCTTTTGTATACAGGAGTTATATGCAGTACTGAATTAATTTGCTTTTCCTGTTTGAGACAAAAGTACACCTGGAATATGCCTTATACATATTCAGAAAATATTACTTGCACTGGTGTCCAGGCTACTTTTTTTTTTTTTTTTAAACAAGACTATAGTTCTCTACTAAGACAAATAATTTTACTTCATACAAGACCTGGACCTTGCAGTTCTAAAGGTGGCATATGCTAGACTGTGGATTGGTTCAATCTCCTTACTGAGCTCTCATTTGGGCAAGTAGTCTTACTGAAGTTAATTGGTTTATTTAAGTTATTAAGTACTTAACAGTAGGAATAAAATTGCACAGTATATCAGTGTTATTTCTGGCTCAGTGGTGCCTTTAAACCCTTGAACTGTTAGCTTGATTTTGAACACCTTTCTTGAAAGCTGATTATTTTAACACACACATGCACACATTTCTTTTTTCTTTTTTTCTGAAGCACTGAACTCAGGGGGTGCAGCTTGAGATAAGTTCTGCAAAGAACTGTGGGAAATATGGGAGATCAGAGAAAGGTACTGATATAGCAAGTGTTACTAAGACTGCAGTAAAAGACACTTCTTTAAACTAATCTCTGAAGTTACTTCAAAGCAGGAACACTGTACTGTTGATCTGCTCCTAGTAAAAATAAATAAATAAATGAAGTAAAACTAAACCTAATTCAAGCAGTTACAAAATTATAATTAAAGGTCAAAACCTGAGATGGTAGCTGCATAAGAAACCCTTATTTAATGACAACTCTCTCTAAGCAAGCAGCACTACATGGTTACCTCAGAAAGAAGACTGAGCATCTGCCGCTTCCTGAGGGCATGCTCTAATCATGAGAATATTGTATTAAAGTTGAAAAATGGGAATGCAAGAGCTACCTTCAAGTGTCTGGACACTGTTGTTAAGTGCTATCTGATAGGCCCTGAGTGCTGATGAGTGTGACGTCGTGCCTCTGGGACACCTATGCCCTCTTAACCTGGCTGTGGGAAGACAGGTCACATACCTTGGGGAAGCACAGGAAGCACTAGAAACCTATGCTTAGGTAACTAGGGTGCAAAGTAATACAAAATATGTTCTGTATTACATGTAGAAAAGAAAGGACAAGTGCAAACTTAAAAGCACAAAGTTAGATTGCTTGCCACAAATGCACAAGTGTCCAGCTTGTTATAGTAATAACTGTCTTGTCTATCAAGGATCCTTATTTAGTTAATGAAGAGGAGTCAGGTATCTAACTTTCTCTTTGAAGTCTACATTTCCTTCCTGAGCAACCCTGCAGAGATCCTTCAAGACAATGAGGAAGCCAGGAGTACTGGACACAAATGCCTGTCTAAAACCTCTGTTTACCTGGCATTAAGTCATGGTGTTAGTTGCAGCAGGTAACATCTGGGAAAGAAAAAAAAAAAAGTTTACAGAGAATCCTTTGCTTGTACTTTGCAAATAGCTCAAATTTTCATGAAGGAAGTAGATCCCAGGACACTGACTGTTGAAAGGTTTAATTCTGATACTCTTACATGGAAATGTGTATGCACTACTCTGAAAACAGATTTGTTTTAAAATTACAATAAACCAAAACTAATTGATGCTGGTTTGAGAACTTAGAGGTTTGGGAGAAGCTAAGTAAATGTGTATTGTGCCTGGTGAAATTTTTCTTTTGTGTCCTGCAAGGCTCAGATTAAAAAAAAAAGAGAGAGAGAGAAAGGGAGGGAATTTAAGAATAAGTGAAAAGAGTTTTTTGTAAGAAGAAAGATTTTTAAGTGGGTAAAGTTATCTGCCTTATTTTCTGAGAATTGTAGTTCCTTTATGTTTTCACAGAGAGGAGAGGAACTAGGGAAAACTTACTCCCATACTTTTGAAACAGACAGACTAGAGCAGATGTTTTTCCCCATTCCAAGACACTGCATTTCACTCCTTGGAACTGGTCTTCTGCCAGACAGCTACATAAGCATGGTGCTGCCATTTTCTGGGGAAGGTTCCTTATTACAATGAGCCAAAAGCTGTAGTCATGAGGGTTGTGGGAAGTCTGAGAAAAGAGGCAATAGCCTCATCACCTCATTCATGCAACTACTTGAAGATTTAATTTTATTTAATTTCCCTTCTCCATTTTAATGAAAGCAAGTAAAAGAATGACATCTGAATTGTTTGGGGAATAAAGGAAACTTTCAAATGAACACCTAAATTTCATTTATACAAGAAAAAAAGAGTGAGAATACAAAAAATAACTGCTTTCTGAAATCTGATGGAACAACTGAATGATGACAAAACCAGAAGTCAAGAAAAATAAAAAGAATCAGTTGATCATAAATTGTACTTGCAATATATTAATTAGTTCAATAGAGGGGTAAATCATGTGTTTAAAGTGAAGGCATGTAAAAAATGTTTACTGATTTGAGATCTGATCCATTTTAACCACTTATTCTGTAAAGCCTGTTTAATAGGCATAAACTTTTTTTTTATTTTAAGAAGTAGTTGTAAAAAAACCTCAAACCAATAAAACTGATAGATTCATGCTACACTAAAATTTAATTAAATTATAATTTCTGATTCAACTGTTCTGCCTGAAAAGTTAGGTAAAATCAGCTTGTCACCTTGACAGCTCTCAGAAAAGCTCAATGTTGGGGTTATTTTTTACAAAATTAAGAAGTTCTCTGATTAAAATAAGACCACTGGCAATTCATACAGTGTAGCATTTCGGGGTGCTGGAATATAGCTATTCTAAATGCACTATGTGAACTTCAATAGAAATTCATAGAATAATATTCTTTATTCAGAAAATATATGTCATATTTGTTTCCTTTTAAAGAACAGAGTCTGTGGGATTTAAGTATTTCATTTAATATACTAAATTCTAAGATACTAAATTCTATCTAAGTTCTGCTTAAAAAAAAAAAAAGGTCATTCCAGATTTTTCCAGAACTGTACCCAAATATATTCCAGGCTACCAAATGTTAGCAGCAATAAAGATGCTTGAACTCACAACAAATAAATACTGCATCCATCCTTAATAATAACATCACATTTATTTCAAGCAATAAACAAAGCATTAATAAAAAAAATAACTCAGAACCATTATGTGACAGCCATTAGGCTGAAACAAATCTATACCAGAATAATTTTTTTAATTAACTGGAAAATCTGGATATAAACTTAAAAATTCTGAAAGCACTGGAAGTGCTTTATTTGAAAAAAAAAAATATAACAAATATAAATTAATATAAAAAAACAGTGGAAGTGTTTTATTTTTGAAAACCCAGACATTTTGTTAAAAGTAATTTTTAAATAAAACTTTATTAGTACATATATAGAAATAATTTTTTAAAGGCATGATAATGAACTCCTGCCTGTATTTATAATAGAGGCTTGGTCATTCTAATTCAGCTGGAGATGACGCAGAGGTGAGCAGGCTCATTCTGTCACATGGAATGCACACCCAACCATGTGGTCTGGAAGTGAGTCTTGGCATGCTCCAGTGGGCCCCTTGATCTTGATTCATCTACTAGTGAAACAAACAGTGCCAATCCCTCAGCACTTGGACTAAACTATCCATCCTGATTATTTGCTGGAACAGTTGCTGGTGCACTTTCATCACAGTCTGACTAGCACTTTTCCAAACAAATGCTGGATGTGTTTCAGGAATGAGCATAAGTCAGTAACCGTTTCTGATACACAGTTTGTAGTGGTTACATGATTTGGGAGGGTAAGATAATTTAACAGTATTGTGTGCTGATGCACAGAATAACAGAACTGCAGAATGATAAGGGTTGGAAAGATTCTCTGGGGGTCATCTAGCCCAATCCCCCTTCCAGAGCAGATTTGCCTAGATCAGGTTGCACAGGATTGTATCCAGGCAGGTTTTGAAAGTCTTCAGAGAAGGCAACTCCACAACCTGTCTGGGCAGCCTATTCCAGTGCTCTGTCACCCTCACAGTAAACAAGTTTTTCCTCATGCTGAGGTGTAACTTACTGTTTCCCAGTTTGCGTCTATTGCCCCTTGTCCTGTCACTGGGCACCACTGAAAAGAGTCTGGATCCATCCTCTTGACACCCACCTTTAAGTTATTTATAAATATTGAGAAGACCCCCACTCAGTCTTCTTCAGGCTAAAGAGACCCAAAGCCCTCAGCCTTTCCTTATAAGAGAGATGTTTCTGTCCCCTAATTATCTTTGTAGACCTCTGCTGGACTCTTCAGTAGTTCCCTGTTTCTCTTGAACTGCAGAGACCAGAACTGGAGATAGTACTCCAGATAAGGCCTCACTAGGGCAGAGTAGAGAGGGAGGAAAACCTCCCTCAGCTTGCTGGTCACAGTCTTCTGAACGTTGACTTTGCCAGCTGATGAGACAATGTTCAGGGGATGGGGGTCTGTGAGGATCAAAGTAGGGCAAAGACAGAAAAGGATGAAAAAGGGGCTGCTGTCATGTAAAACATGAACGGTCAGTACATATGTCTGGCTGAGCCTTCTGCCAGACCACCACAGTCTGTCTTCTTCTATCTTTCACTAACTCCATGTGTAATCTCACTCTCTATCCCATGTGTGTCAGTGCTGTAAGTACTCAGTTCCAGCTGCTGGTTTGGCTAGTGGATTTGGTGCCAGTTGCTGGAGTCAGACCAGGAATACAGGTATCCCCAGCCTGTGATACCTGTAACAGGAGTGAGCAGGGGGCTCAGCTGGAAGTGAATAAAGGCACACAGTGTTTAGGGAAAGGTGACTGGAGAGGAACAAAGTTGGGAATAGGCAGAACAAGGTATAAAATGTCATGTGTAAAATGGCTGCTCAGTACACTTATCTGACTGGGATCTGGGCAGAAAGTCCTTGTCACTACTCAGGGGATCCATGAATGTGCATGTGCATATTTGAACCTGGAGAGTGTCTTGTACTGTACTAGTACTACTTTTTCCTGTTGAGGGTATCAGAACACAGGAACAGGTTGCCCAGGCAAGTTGTTGATGCTCTGTCACTGGAAGTGTTCAAGACCAGGTTGGATGGGGTTTTGAGGAACCTGGTCTAGTAGGAAATGTTCTTCCCTGAGGCAGGGTGGTTTGAACTAGATGATCTTTAAGGTTCCTTCCAACCCAAACCATTCTATGATTCTGTGATGCTATGTTTAACAGATAATACTTTAACTGACAGAAAACAACATATCTGCTAACATATTATCAAACAGCATAGTGGAAAATAAAGAAAAAAAAATTTGAAAATTCACCCAGTTCTTCTGTTTATCAAATGTAGGATCTAACACACCGTAAGCACTACTGATATCAATTTTGTTTCTTTAAGAAAAAAAAAAAGAAAATCGGCGAAGGAGATTTTGCAGCCTACCTAAGCAATTCACACTAATGCTTAACTGTTCTTACCATTAGAAAGTTGTACTTAACATCTAAGTGAAACCTTTCATAAGTTGTACTTAACATCTAAGTGAAACCTTTCATAGTGCTGTATGTCATTGTACTCTGTCATCCACATAAAGAATACTTTCACTTTTGCTTTTTAAGTTTGAAAAAAAGAGGACAGTGCGAAAATAAATGTTACAGTTATCTTTTCTTCTCACCTAAATTATAGAGACTGCTTATCATTTTTTGATTTGCTCCTCTGGACTCTATACTGTTGAGTCATTTCATAATAGAAGAATGTCAGATAAGGCAGAACACGTATTTCCAATCATGGTCTTCCCAGTGGTGAATAAAAGATTTACATGTAGCTGGAAACATTATTAACTGAAAATGAAATGTCGCCTTTTATACTCTTATAATTGTGTTCTTTTGAGTCTACTAGTATTCCCATTAAATACTCTCTTAATGATTTTTGAGAGCTAATATTGAAAACAGTTAAGCAATTATGTACTTCTATTCATTTTAAGAAAGGAATCCTTTCTCTTTTCCTTTCTATCAAAAAATGGACTTTATGTTTTCTACTTTTCTATTTTTATCACCTCTTTGGCCTTTGCAGTGAAAGTCCATTTTTAATAACTATTTTGAAATCATGGGCTAAGGTCTCTTCTATTACTGGAAAATTTGTGGTACCTGAGTTTGTGTGGGTCCCATCAAAACAGTTGCTGTTTGAATTCACCATGGAGGTGACTTGGTAAGTATATTAAGAGATAAGAGTAGATTCATTAAGCCAACCATGAATCCATATTTATTTATTGATATGATCTTGATTAAAGCTGAAACAGAAACATTTATATGCAGTTTGCATAAATTAATGCATCTCCTGATTAAATAAGTTGCTAATCATGGAAGATTTGGGGACAACAGAAAACAATGAATTCTTCTATTTTTATAATTTTATCAAAGGTATCTTGACAAATAATGTCACAGAATCCTTACATATAACATGTAGGTAATCAAGGTAAGCTTATCTAATTAACTGAAAACAAAAGCGACTTTCTGTAAAATGCTGTTTTGCTTGTCTGATTATGGCACATGTTTCACAGCTGTGGATAACCTTCGCAATAGTGTCCATAGTTAAATCCATCCCTCAGTCACGAACCCGTTTGTATGTCACATCTCTTCCCTGATGCCCTTAAACACTTCTAGGGATTATGACTCCACCAACTCCCTGGCCAGGACATTCCAATGCCTGACAACCCTTTCTGTAAAGAAATGCTTCCTAATGTCTAGCCTGAACCTTCTCTGGTTCAACTTCAGGTCATTTCCTCTTGTCATGGACCCCCTTTGCTAAAAAATAGTTCATCTTAATGTTCCCAGTCTAAGTTTGTCTGGAACACTTCAGCAGCCTGATCCACATGCTGTGGATGTTTCAGTATTCCTCAGTAGCTCAACAAAAGTTGAGCTACTAAAAGGTACCTAAAAAGGTACATGTGATGGAGTTTTACAACTAGTACCTCAAGCAGAGCAGCAATGTCTTGCCACAGTGTAGCAGCCCAGGTTTATCTCTGTGTTGCCAGTTATTCTGCTTCCACTGTTTTAACCATCCCCGTAAGGCATTTGCTGCCATCCATGAGTCAGTGTAGAGGTAGAGCACTGGCCACTTTTCTTGTTCAGCAATGTCTAAAGCCAGCTGGATGGCTTTTACTTCTGCAAACTGACTTGATTCACCTTCTCCCTCAGCCACTTCTGCAACATGTTGTGTGGTACTCCTCACAGCAGCTTTCCACTTCCAGTGATTTCCTACAAGACAGCAAGATCCATCAGAAAACAGAACATATTGCTTTACACTATCTTGTAATTGATTATATAGTGGAGCTTCTTCAGCATGTGCTGTTACCTGTTCTGGTGGCATTCCAAAGTCTACCTTCTGGCCAATCCATGGTCACTTCTAAGATTCCTGGATGACTGAGATTTCCTATTTGATCTCTCTGTGTCATTAATGCAGCCCACTTACTCCATGTAGCATCAGTGGCATGATGAGTGGAGGGAAACTTATCACTGAACATCCAGACTACGACTGGCAATCATTGTTCCAGGAGGAGCTGTGCTTCAATACCAGTCACTTCTGAAGCAGCTCAAACTCCTTTATATGCTGACAATATTTCTTTTTCAGTTGGAGTAGAGCTGGCCTCAGAACTTTTGTATTCTTGATTCCAAAATGCTAGGGGTTAAGCTTGAGTCTCCCCTGGTGATTTCTGCAAGATGCTCCAGGTAGGACCATTATTCCAGGCTGCAGTATAGAAAACATTTTTAATGTACTGTTTTGTTTGGACGGGCCCAGAGGCTACTACATTTATGATCTTTCCTATGATCTGTTCAAAGGTCTGGTTTTTTCAACATCCCAATTAAAATTGTTTATCTTTTGAGTCACTTCATAGAGAGATTTTACAATCTGACTGTAACCAGGAACATGCATTCTCCAGAAACACAGAGCACCTAGGAAGGTTTGTGCTTCCTTTTTGTTAGTTGGTGAGAGCATAGCGGTTATTTTGTTAACCACATCCATTGTGATCTGGTGATATCCATCTTGCTATTTAATTCCCCAAAACTGGATCTCTCATGTAGATCCCTTGACCTTGCTTCTTTTTATGGCAAAACCAGGGTCTAAAAGAATTTCAGTTATTTTCTTACCTTTCTCAAAAACTTCTGCTCTGTTACCCCACATGACAATGTGATCAATGTATTGCAGGTGTTCCAGAACCCATTTTTCTTGAGTGCAGTATGGATCAGTCCATGGCAAATGGTGGGGCTGTGTTTCCACCCCCAGGTCAGACTATTTCAGGTGTACTGGATGCCCCTTCAAGTGAAAGCAAACAGTGGCCTGCACTCTGGTACTATAGAAATAGAGAAAAATGCATTACAATGCATTAGCTGCCTTTGTCTCCAATTCATATGGGAGTTCTAATGATGCACGGCAGCACTCATTGCCGCTGTAACTTCATTCAGGCCACAATATTCCACAGTTAATCTCCATTCCCCATTACATTTTTGCAGAGGCCATATAGGACTCTTAAATGGTGAGTGAGTTTTCCTACCCACCCTTTGACTCACTCTCTAATTGACAGATCAGGTTCTGGATTGGAGATACAGAGTCTCTGTTG
>JANHFZ010077391.1:1213-11609 GCA_027560215.1 Halcyon smyrnensis
CGCGGCTTTTTCGCCCCTTTCGGGGCGCTTTTTCGCCGCGAAAAAAATGTGGCCACGTGCCGGTGAGCACCCGGTTCCGGGGAGGGTCTTTTGGGCGCGTTTCCTTGCCGAATTCTTGAGAAATCGCTCGGGGTATTTCCCTGGGTCTGCCACGGCAGAGAGCTGCAGTACCGCTTTTTCTCCACCAGGTGGTAGCATTGCCCCTGTGGTGGGCCCGCGGCCGCCGCCTGCGTTGGGCATCGGCCGAGATCGGAAACAAAAAGAACGTGTCCAAAAAGCCTTCAAAAGAAATGCCTCAGAAGATCCCCAATCACAGCTAAAAGAACCCTGCCTCTCACCGAATTCAAACCAAAAATGCCTTTATTTTAATCTCTAGTCCAATATTTTTAATATTTGATATTTGTATATTTATCATTTCCATTTGTCTTTTATGTTATGTATACCTCCTTCTATTATGTACATGATATATAGATAGTATTGTATAGGTAACATCCAATCTATATTTTATTTATTTGTGTTATTGATCATCTGTGGTTTTTATTCAAGAATGCATTGTTTGATGCTATATTTTGTCTTATTTTTTGGTATTATTTATTATGTCTTCTTGGGTTTTCGAGTGAAGGTAATTTTATGGGGGCAGGTATTTGTATTTGAAGTGGAATTAATTTAAGTAGTTTTTTAAAATTGTTTTCTGATATGTGCCCGTGGGGTTTTGGTTTTGTTGATTGTATGTGAGCACTCAGATTCGGTTGTGTCAGTCTGGCTGGGGGAGGTTTGGGTGTTTGGTTAGATGCAGATTTTTAGCTTTTAAATTTTTTTTTGTATTTAGTGGTTTTAAGATGTTTTTTAATCAATTACGGTGTGGTTTTATTTTTTTTGTGGCTGGTGTATAACAAGGGATATAGTCTATTTATTAAAGTTACCTTTCTTGGTTTATGCCTCATGACGTTGGTTTTGAATTGAGTTTTATAGAACTTTTATTTGATGGGGTATTATATTTTAAGGGATATGTTTTCTGAGGTGTATTGGTGTAATTGGCATGAGGTATAGGGGAGGTATTTATTTATTTAGTGATGGCTCTTACCATGGTGAGTAGGTACTGTTTGTTTTGGTCTGATCTGGGAATAGCTCTTTTCAGAGCTCCTTACAGGGGCAGAGAGAGCTGACAGGGAAATACTGTGCTTCTCCCAGTGCCGGGGAGGGTTTTATTGCCTGTTCAATTTGTTCTTTGGGCAGCTTCAAGGGGGAGTAAAGCCCTCTGAGGCATGCATGAAAGAAGAGGAGCATGTGGAAGGAGGATCTGGTGGATGACTTGACTTTTCCCCACCTTTTTTGATGTCTGCTGTATCGGGTGTCCCAGGGAGGGCTGGGTTCCTCAGCAGGGGTTTAGGAGTAGGTGCTAATTCTGCTTTTTCTGAAAATCTATGAAAGTGTTCTGCCAAAGTGGCTTTTTTTTCTCTGCTGAAAAGCCTTCCCTCAGTGACCATCAATGCATGTATGTCTTAAGATTTCTGTTTGGCTGTGTCTGAGGAATGGGATTTGTGCTGGAGAGGTGCTGTTTGTGTAATTCTGGGTGTTTGGATCAGATGAGAGCTGTTCCAGTGACAGGGCTCAGAGCAGTTCCCAGTGTGAGCTGGTAAGGGGTGATGGGGGGGGGGGGGGAATGACAAATGAGGCCGAGGTGAAAGCTGTGAGGGGTGATTAGGGGGCGGTTCCTGCCGGGGCTGGTTGAAGAGGGCACTCTGGAGTCAGTTTGATGTGGAGCTGGTGCAAGAGAGAGGCACCTGCTGGCTTTCCATGGGTGTCTCCTGGACTGGTGAGTGTGTGGTGGACTTGGTGGTGTCTCGCGTTGTGTCTGGATTTTTGGGAGGTACCGAGGGACAAACCTTTGTGCCAGACAGCAGCAGCAGGTGAGCCAGGGTGGATTTGTAAGGGGGATTTTTCTCCTTTCTTATTTCAGCTTCATATTACCAATCTCTTCCCCCAGAAAAAAAAGGGGGATTATGAGGACAAAAGGAGTTTAAATTGAGGGGAGAAACTCCTGTTACTGTCTGTGTTTAAATGGGGAAGAATCCCATTTTACCTGAGATTTTAATAAATAGTGGTATTTGTACCTGATTTTTATTCAGTAATGTACTCTTAGCTGCTCTATTGTGTTTTGGGGTTTTTTGTGTTATTTATTACATGTAATTTGGTTCTTGAGTGAAGATAATCTTATGGATTGGTTTGTTTGCATTTAAGGTAGAATTCATTTGAGTAGGTTTTTTTAAATCGGCTTCTGGTGTGTGTTTTGGGGGTTTTGGTTTTGATTATATGTAGGCATTCAGATTGGGTTGTATTAGCCTGTCCTGGGGGAGGTTTGGGTGTTTTGTTAAATGCAGTTTTTTAATTTTAAAATTTTTTTTCTATTTAGTGGTTTTAAGATGGCTTTTAATAATTTACTGTGTAGTTTTATTTTGTTTGTGGATGATGTATGATATTTATTTAATGGTATATTTCTTAGTTCAGGTGTTGATCAAGTTGTTCTTGAATTTTGTTGTTGATTTTTTTTTTTTTTTTTGGTGAGGTATCGTAGCAATGTGTTTGTATAACAGGCTATGCTGAAGCAGTAGCCAAAGTGGTTGTGAGTAATATTATCAAACCACCTGTGGTTTCATTGTTAGAGCTCTCAGAAATTGGTCGAGGTTACTGAGAAAACAGCAGGATTAAAAATAAGAAAAGAGTGGAGACGCATGCCCACGTGGACAGTAGTGCTAGAATCTATATGTGGCATGTAATGTAAACAATAATCAACTTCTGTTGAAATCATATTGGTTTGTTTATTTCAGTGGCACATTCCCCCCTGCAGGATGTTGTATTTGTAAAGGATATGTTTTATAAGGTTTATGATGGTGGAATTGGCTGTAGCATGAGGTATGGGGAGGCATTTATTTATTTAGTGGTGGCTTTTATCATGGTATGTGGTACTTGTTTTGGCGTGTTTGAGGTGGTGTGATATAGTTAGTTTTTTAGGGTTTCCTATTCTTCATAAATGGATTATTGTCTATTATATTGCAGGGGCTTGTTTGATTGCAGTATGTGTTTTAGACTTATGGGTGATTTGGGAGAGGTTGTTTATGGTTAAATTGATGGTTTTGTTTTGTGTGTATTTATAGGTGGTATTTTTGTAGTTTAGGTTGTTTATGTTGTTAATTAGTTTGGGTTTTTTAGGTAAGTTTATAAAGTATTGGTTATTTTTTAGTTAGTGTACACATAGAGCTTTGGGTATTTTTTAGTCATATTTGAGGGTCAGTTGTACAGTTTGGAGTTTAGTAAGTTGGTTTATGTTTTTACTAGTTTTTGTGGGATTCTGTATGGTTGTTTTTTATTTTTGTTCCATTTGTTTGACGTTGGGGGGGTTCTAGGTATATATTTTGGAGTTTTTAAAAAAGGATTGGACATGTGGTTATTTTTATTACATTTGGCAGTTTGACTGTGGGTAAAAACAGTAGGCTTTTTTGGTAGTTTTTTTTGTTTTTTGTTTAAAATTTACAGATTTTTGTGGTGAGTGTAGTGGTGTTTCTGGTGCAGCCTCCGCACTGGGCTGGAGAACTGGACCCCCTGGAGCCCCCTGCTGTGCCAGCGGACACCCTGCCATTTCCAGGGACCATCCTGGGGCTTCCCACTGTTCCACTCGGAGTCCCAAGGCATCAGATCTTTAAATGGTATTTTTAATTAGGTGTTTTTAGGTTTTCTTACAGTGAAAATCTGTGGGGTTTTTGTTATGTCAGTAATAGAAATAGGATTTTCTTTTGTATGTAGGGATGGGATTAGTGTATATGGTGTACTAGTGTTGTCTAAGGATTTAAATTTTTATGGTTTGATGTGTTAGGTTAACAAATTTGTATAGTTCAAAAGACGTGGGGTTTTAGCTTTCTGTTTGGTTAGAGGCCTGTCTGTTAAAGTTTTGGAGTTGTTTTAAGGGGATTGGACATGAGATTATTTTTTTTACATGTGGTAGTTTGACTATGCATAATAAGAGTTGCCCTTTTTTGGTGGAATTCTTTTGGAGGCTTCTTTTTTAAAATGTATGTATTTGTGTGGTTAATGTAGTGGTGATTGTGGTCCAGCTCTGAGGATCCATTGCTGTTTGTATGTTTTAGGCAGTCCACCCGTATTACACAGAGACCCTCTTGCCCACCGGCCGACAGATCTGCTAAGATTATGCTTTGATATTGGTTTTCTTTATTGCAGCTGATTAAAAGACAGAAGCCCAGCAACAGCAGGAATATCCCAGAAGGAGGGGCGGCCTTCCTTCGCACCTGACATGGATTTTTGTCCCCGGACATCCAACAGATAAGTGGAGGGCCACAAGCCACAAAGGGGATGAAAAGGGGGTGCTGGGTCAGGAGTCACTGGCAGGGGTTTTTGAGTCAGGTTTGACCTCACCAAGATGGGACCACCTTAGGCTACATAGAGAGGAAATCTCATTTTTGTTCACAGTGTTGAGGGCTGCAGAGAAGAGCAGCCCCAGGCCATGTGTGCCCCTTTTGTGTTCTGCACTCTGTGTCCTTTGGTGTCTTGTGTTTCATGTCTTTTGTCCTAGCCTTTCAAGGGGCCTGTCAAAACCCCTGGCATCCATCTTAGCATTTGTGCTCTCTGTGTTCCTCAGGAAGGTGTCTTTGCCTCAGGAGCTCAGATGGGCATTAGAATCCCATCTCTCTTCACAAGCATCCAGTCCAATGTCTTTTCAGGTCTTGTTCTGAGCTGTTATCAACAGCTGTGCTCTCCACCACGATCCATTAGGGTGGATTAGGTCTTGTAAGAATGCAGAGCTGGGTCGAGGATTCTGACCGTAGGACTCTGGGGCGTCCATCTTTGTGATTCTTGGGATGAGCCATCCCGTCAGCATCTTCTTCCTGCAGGGTTCTCTGAGCCCGGTCAGCTCGCCTGCAGTCTCACCTTGTTCATCTCATTCCGAGTCCTCTCGGTCCTTCTTCTAGCCGAGAGTGTTGTGTCCCTGTTGTGTCCCCTCGTTTGTTGTCTGCGGTGTCACGGGTGTTGGTGTGTGTTTGGCCTGGAGCTGCTCTGCCCTGCTGCTTAGTCTGGGTGTAGGGGTAATAGGACAAGTCCCAGGGACTTGAATTTTGTAATGAAGGGTGTAGGTGGAGTGTAGAGAGTATTCTTAGATTGACACAAGATAGCTGGAGCTGTCAGGTTATCATGCAGCACTTTGACCTTTGTCCTTTCTTTCAGATCTAGGTGGATTAGACCCCTGGCAGAGCACCCCATCCCTGGTGGGGGGGGGGGGATTCCCCCAAGAAGGTCAGTCACTGCTGGTGTTTGCAGGGGAGGTGCAAATGCTGGCTATGTAACAGCCATGTTTTTTGGTTTTATTTTTAGGAAGTAAAGCCATGTATCAGCAGTCAAGGTGAAGTGGGGAAGGTGAGCAGTGAGCAGTGGACAGAAGCAGTTGTTATTGCTCGTTTCTCACTTGTTGGTGCAAGTCTAAGTATGGTGGGGTTTTGGTTTTTTTTTATTTTAGGTTGTCCACTTGCCAGATGTCCTGCCCCAGGATGCCAGAGGCCAGAGGGGTGCAAGCTGCAGGTATACTCGTGGCATAGTTCAGTTGGACTGGGGAGGGAGGTTGCTGTTTCACAGTAACTCAGTGTGCTTTCTTTGCTTTGTTTCTTTGCAGGTGCTGCTGGTGCTGCCCTGGGTGTGCCAAGGAAGAGAGGCCAGCAAGTGAGTCAGCATTTAGGCAGGTGACCCATAGGTGAGCAGTGTGCAGCAGCGTGCTAAGTGTGCACCTTTTCATTTTGCAGGGACCCCCGGGGCAGATGCTGGAGGTGAATGAAGACTGGCAGGGGGAGCCAGGACAGCGGTGAGGAGGAGCCCTGGGGATTACTCTTCTGGAGGGCAATGGTCACATTTTCTGTTTTGTTGTCCCAGGTGCCATGAGGAGGTGTGGAGCTGAAGTTTGGATACGGCAGCACCGAAGAGGATGCGGAGAACGCCTCAACGTCCACGCCGCCCACGCGTTCTGTTCTGTCGAGGATGGATTTTGTCCGCTGCTCTTCCGAAAGCTAAGTGTTGGGATCACTGGTCAGGAGAAGGGGAAGAAGCTTCTCACTCCTAGGAGGCAATTTAACGTTAGCTTAGAGCAGAGGCCTCTAGTGGTGATGGGCCCCTCAGCGTCACCGGAGCCTTTGCCAGGCAGGGCAGTTCAGACCTATCTCCATGTTTCTAGCAAACTGCATCATTTGAGAGCGCACAGGGGTAGGGTGCTCCGGGGGATCCCTGGCCCACACGGGGATAAAGAGCATCCTCGGTTGCAAGGAGAAGGGTTCAGCAGGGACACTGGACAGTGGCACACAGAGGCCAAGGGCAGGCTTGAGAGGTAAAGGACTCCAGGGCTAGAGAGCACACAGAGAGCTAGAAAATCAGGGGCACAGGCTAGGATACATGTTAGAGTACAGGTATGCCAGCCATCACAGCATCTCCACCAACACCCCTGTTTACCTGAGAGCAGGTGCAGGCAGGAGCCCTAAGGCAAGGACCATGCCAGAACCCCTGCCAAATGCAGGCAGTACCCCTAAAGCTAGGCAGGAGTGATAGTGGGGAGCAGGACCGCAGGGTTGGGGAACCAGGGGGTTTCCCGCCCCGCCCCGCCTGTTGGTTCCCTGTCTCTCCGCAGCCAGGGATGGCTCCTCTTCCCTCCTCGAGGCGGCGGTTGGTGAGGCTGCGCGCCTCTTGCCACCGCCAAGAGCGACCGCTCTGTCAGCCTCTGCCCTGACTCAGGGGCGCCCGATGGGGCTAGGATAGGCTAGGGGCAAACTGAGGATCACTCGTCCTGCGTGCAGGACTGCTCATGGGACCCTAACGGTAAGGAGCATCCCTGGCTGCAAGCTGTAGGCCCTTATAGAAGTAGGATTTAGCAGGAGGGCTAGACAGGGCCACAACGAGGCTTGAGGGAGGCCTCGAGAGGTAGAGGACTCAAGGATTAGAGAGCCCACAGTGGAAAATCAGGGCCACAGGCTAGGATACACGTTAGAGTACAGGTATGCCAGCCATCACAGCATCCCTAACCACACCCCTGTTTACCTGAGGGCAGCTCTGGGCAGCAGCCCTAATGCAAGGGCAATGCCAGAACCTCTGACCCATGCAGACAGTGCCACTAAGGCTAGGCAGGAGGCGACAATGGGGAGAGCGGGGTCTATAGGGTCTGGGTTCACTGGGGATGCCCACCCTGGGATCCCTGTCCCCCTGCAACCGGGGATGCTCACACCCCTGATGGAGGCCGTGGTGGGTGGGCTTAGTGCCAGTAATGCTGCCGAGGCTTTGGCTCCGCAAGGGTCAGCCTTTGAGCGTGGCTGAAGCGTGCTGCCCGAGGACCTGGGCCTTCTTAGGAGATGAGGAATAGCAGAATTGTGGGGTTTTGGGCAATGTGCTGCAAACATCACACATTCACATTTGGTTTTCTTTATTGTAGCTGATTAAGAGACAGCAGCCCAGCGATATCCCAGAAGGAGGGGTGGGTCTCCTGTTGCACCCGACGTGGATTCTCATCCCTGGACATCCAACAGATAAGTGGAGGGCCACAAGCCCCGGAGGGGATGAAAAAGAGGGGCTGGGTCAGGAGTCACTGGGAGGGGTTTTTGAGTCAGGTTTCACCTCACCAAGATGGGACCCCCTTAGGCTGCATAGAGGGGAAATCTCATTTTTGTTCACAGTGTTGAGGGCTGCAGGGCAGAGCAGCCCCAGGCTATTTTACGTCCCTTTTGTGTTGTACACGCTGTGTCCTTTGGTGTCTTGTGTTTCGTGTCTTTTGTCCTAGCCTTTCAAGGGGCCTGTCAAAAGCCCTGGCATCCATCTTAGCCCTTGCGATCTCTGTGTTCCTCAGGCAGGTGTCTTTGCCTCAGGAGCTCAGATGGGTATTGGAATCCCATCTCTCTTCACAAGCATCCAGTCCGATGTCTTTTCAGGTCTTGTTCTGAGCTGTTATCAACAGCTGTGCTCTCCACCACGATCCATTAGGGTGGATTAGGTCTTGTAAGAATGCAGAGCTGGGTCGAGGATTCTGACCGTAGGACTCTGGGGCGTCCATCTTTGTGATTCTTGGGATGAGCCATCCCGTCAGCATCTTCTTCCTGCAGGGTTCTCTGAGCCCGGTCAGCTCGCCTGCAGTCTCACCTTGTTCATCTCATTCCGAGTCCTCTCGGTCCTTCTTCTAGCCGAGAGTGTTGTGTCCCTGTTGTGTCCCCTCGTTTGTTGTCTGCGGTGTCACGGGTGTTGGTGTGTGTTTGGCCTGGAGCTGCTCTGCCCTGCTGCCTAGTCTGGGTGTAGGGGTAATAGGACAAGTCCCTGGGACTGGACTTCTTAATTTTAGCTGCTCCACCTGCCAGATGTCCTGGCCCAGGATGGCAGATGCCAGAGGTGGGGGTGCAAGCTCTAGGTTGCCGTTTGACAGTATCTCAGTACGCTTTTCCACTTTGTCTCTTTGCAGGTGCTGCTGCCGCTGCAATAACTGGAACTCCATGGATTGCTGGATGATTTCCATAGGTTCTCCTGTTGTGTAGGAGCTGCATGGTGGGGTCAGTATTCCGAGGGAGGCCCCGGCCAACCGTCCAAGGGCAAGAAACACGGAGCGTCCAGGGAGCATCCAGGGGGCTTCTCCCGCCCGAGGTTCTCCCGGAGCTTGCTGGATGTAATGGTGGATGTTTAACCCGGGTTTGGGGTGTTCTCCTGCAATCCCAGCTCTGAGAGCTGCTCCTGAGCCATGGCCTCGCTGTGTCCCAGCACTGAACCCAGCAGCTGGGTGTGCTTTTCCAGCCCTTGAATGCCATGGGCCATCCCAGATTCCCAGAGCTCCCCACGGCACAGCCTGGACTCGCTCCCTGGAAGCTGCACTTTAGTCTGCCTGAACCAAGGACGTCCTGCCCACGTTTGAAACTTTATTCCTGTTGTTTTTCCTCTTCCAGGTAGTTGGCAAAAAAGGAGAGAGCCATGAGGAAGCCAAGCCACTGCAAGGCCTTATCCCTTTGTAAATTAAATTCCTGACTTTTGCCAAGTTGAATTTTGTTATTCCAGCAATTGTGGCTCCTTTGTTCCATTGAAACTTGCTAACTCTGCTGAGATTTTCATTTGTCAGATACAAGTAAGATTGGAGTTTCTTTGGATTGTTATTGCAACAAAGTACAGATAATTCTGGGATAGGCGTTCCTTGACATGTTTAATTCCCAGTTCCCTTTAAAATTAGAGCAGAGGAAGCAGATTTTCCATCGTCATTCCATGATCTTCCACCAAATTCCTGAGTGTTCCAAAAGTTTTCTGTGTTAGAAATTGCTGAGCTTGTCTTCCAGGCAAGCTGGGATTTGGATATTATTCCTTCCTTTTATTTGATGTTTTTTCCTCTCTCTGATTTTAGTAAGGGAATATTTATAGCAAATGGCAATTTTCCATCCTAATTGGAATTTTTGTACATCATAGGGCACATTTCCAAGGCAATGTACCAAATTAATGTTGGTAAATCGGGCACTGTTCAACACCATATCCACAGAGTTCTGTAAATTCCCAGGAAAACTTGCTAAGTGTTTAACGCCCATCATTCCTCTCTTTGTAAAGTTCAATTGACTGCATTTTTAATGACATAAATATCATGAAAACGTCAATGCTGGCCTCACTGCTATTCCTTGGACACAATGGGGTGGTTCTTTCCTGCCTTGGCACATGTGGATGTTCCTCCCAAGTGAGCTTCCCACTGAAATAGGATTTGTTTCCAAGCAAAACTGGGCATTGTCTAGAAAACTTTATTTTCTGGGAGGCCCTGGGTTTGTTTTCCCTGTCCCTGCATAATCCAGGATACTCTTGGAGCTGTGTTAGGCAGTGGCAGGAGGAGAGAGTGACAATTAATTAATTTTGTATTTAATTTTATTTTTCAAATTTTTCCTTTTTGCATTTTATTTTTCAAATTTTTCATGCTCTTTTATGTTATTGTGTTTTACTTTTCATGGGTTTTTATTGTATTTTAAAAAAGGCTTTATATTTTTTTCTATTTCAATTTTTTTGATTTTGAAATTTCTTTTATTTTTCTTCTTATAGTTTTATGTTGTTGTAAACTTACTTTTAATTTTTTATTTTAAAATTTATTTTAAATTTAGTTTTTATTATTTATTTAAATTACTTTATTTTTGTTTAGTATTTTAATTTTTACTTGATTTTTAAATTACTTTAGAATTTAATTTTAAATATTTTTCTCTTTTTTGATTTTTATTTTATATATTTTTTATTGGGTTTTTTTCCTTTTTTTTTTTTTTTTTTCCCCTTACTCTTTTTTACTCTGAATTTGTGGAAGTTTGGCTGTTGGCAACCAAAAGAAGTTGAAAAATGACATTGATGCCCACTGGACCCCTGGGTA
>JANHFZ010077392.1:0-11592 GCA_027560215.1 Halcyon smyrnensis
TGCCACTGGCTCTGGGTGCCAGCACAGGGGGCCGGCTCCTGCCCAGCTTCTCCCCCCAGCACCCCCAGGTCCTTCTCCCCAGGGCTGCTCTGAGCCCTTCATCCCCGCACTGACACCAGGGATTGCCCAGACCCAGGTGCAGGACCTTGCTCTGGGCCTTGAGGTGAAGGTCTGGGAGACACACCCAAGTGAGATGTGCAAGAAGCCCCCGCGCCAGCCCTGCTCACGGCATCTCCTCCCAGGGGGGCAGCTGCCCAGCCCCGGGCACCAGCAGGAGCTCTGCCTCCAGCCAGCCCCATCCTGCCTCTCACCTGAGCACACCACGCCGGCGTCCTCCCCATGGTGGCAGTTGTGGATGCCCCGCGTCTTGGCTTGGCAGTCGGAGAAGTCGGTTTCGTTCCCTGTGCAGCTCACGTCGTCCATCCAGATGGGGCCGGCTCCCCTCCCGAACTGAGCCGAGCTGAGGGCCAAGAGGGCTTGACCGCAGCCCAGCTGCCGGCAGACCACGGCCGCGTCGTTCAGGTCCCAGCTGTCATCGCAGACCGTCCCCCACTCGTTGTTGTAAAAGACCTCGACCCTCCCGGTGCACTTGCTCAAACCACCCACGAGGCGAAGCCTGGGGATGCTGGAAACCCCCGAGCCTGAAAAATACCCCAAAATGGGCATTTTTTGGAATACGCTTGTCCATCTCAACACCTGCCTGCTCGGAGAGGGCAGAGCATCCCTGCAGCAGGTCTGTGTGGTGCTACTTCAGCCAGCTTGTCCCTCCCTTGCCCTTTACCAGGGACCTGCACCAAAGTGAGCACAGGGAATTGCAGGGTGGAAGGAGCTTCAGAAGGTCCCTTCCAGCAGCTGCACCCTGAGGGTGTTTTCACCCTGATTCAGAGGTTGGGACATGAGAAAGCGCATGTGTCTCCACCTGAGGGACCCTGTGCTCGGAAGAAAGGATTGCACAAGGGTTGATGCACAATGGTCCTCCCCAGTGTTCCTCTGTCCTTTCCTTCTCCCCTGCTTGGAAGCTGCATCACTAACATTGACCTGGTGCTACCCAATTATTGCCCTAAAGGAATTGGCAAAGGATTTTTTTCTGGTTGTCCTTGTCCTGACTGCGTCTGATGGCCACCTTGACCTGCTCATGGAGGCTGACCTTCTAAGGCCAAGGCTAGACTGGTAGCAGCTGTCTCAAAAGTGGTGTATCACCTGAGAGCTGCTGGCTCCAGTGCATCTTTCTGCACTTATCTGCAGGGAGAGGCTGCGTGGCAGCACGGAGCAAAAAAATCCACCACAGGGGCAGCTGCAACCCTGGTGTGCCAGGGATTGTTGGCTGTGATGGAAACCTACGTTCTACAGGCTTAGGAATTCTGGGACTGCCAGAATTAGGGATTCCAAGGACTTTGCCTGAGCCTAACAAGAGATAGGACAAGAGGAAATGGCCTCATGCTGCACCAGGGGAGGTTTGATTGGAAATGAGGAAAAATTTCTTCATGGAAACTGTTGCCAAACCCTGGCCCGGGCTGCCCAGGGAAGTGGTGAAGTCTCCATCTCTAGAGGGGTTTCAAAGCTGTGATGTGATGCTGAGGGACATGATTTAGTGGTGCCTTGGCAGTGCTGGGTTAACGGTTGGACTCAATGATCTTAAAGGTCTTTTCCAACCAAAATAATTCAGTGATTCTATGAGGGAACCCAGGGACCCGTAGACCTCAAACCATGAAACACCTTATGCTTCCTGGTGAGGTGGTAGGAACAAGGAATGGCTAAGGCAGGACAAGGAGGAGCTGGATGGACATAGCTGGTCAGATTGTACGGCCTCCCTCAGGGGAGGACTGATCCCCGACTCACCACCACTGACCTGTGGCCACAGCGCACGAGACGCCTGCGTGCTCCCTGGACTTGCAGCTCGCAGCGCCCCAGAGCCTGACCTTGCATTCGAAGAGGGCCCCCTCGGTCCCGTTGCACTCCACGGCATCCACCCAGATCAGGCCACCTCCATTCCCTAGCTGGGTAGACACCAGGGCTGACTGTGCCTTCCCGCAGCCCAGCTGCCGACACGCCACGTGGGCTTCGGCCAGGTCCCAGCCGTCGGTGCAGATGCCACCCCAGCGCTGATCATGAAACACTTCAACTCTCCCAGAGCACGGGTCTGAGCCATTCACCAGACGGAGGTTTCCAAGGTCAGAAATGCCTGATCCTGCAACACCAGAGAGTGTACACATGTTAATGAGCTGCCTTCTGCCCCAGAAAACTTCAGGCTGCCAGCAACAGGTTTACAGCAGAGGCTGAGTAGCCTCTGGGTCAAATAACCTCTTGTGGCAACACCTTGTGGGTTGAGGATGCTCTTGTGATGACAGAGAGGACAGACCTTTGGGGTGTCATGTAAACTGGTCCAAGTGGTGCCCAAGGCTTCATTAACATGGGCCTGACCAGACTATGGTCGATGAACCTTGTATAGTTTCCCTCCCAAAGCAGACACTGAGGGCAGGGGCCTGTCACTAAGACTCGGGGATCTTTGTGCCATCTGGGACTCCTGGGACCCCTCACCTAACCTCCAGCTGCTGCTCCTGAAGGGCACAGGTTTTTCTGTAGGATCTCTTAGACCAGCTAGGGTGAGATGCTACCTTCCCATGCTGGGGTGACTGAATTCTTGGTCAGGGACATCCCAATATTAAGCAAAGTCCATCCTGATATTAAGCAACCTGGTCAGGGTTGCCGCAGTGCTCCTGGTACCATGCGGGGCAGTGGTTACCTGAGCACACCACGCTGGCATCTTCTCTGTGCTCGCATCTGTGGCCACCCCAGCCCTTGGTTCTGCACTCGGAGAGGGCTGCCTCGGTCCCCAGGCAGTGCACGTCATCCAGCCAGATGGGTCCCTTTCCCTGCCCGAAGTGAGCCTGTCGTGGAGCTGATACCACCATCCCACAGCCCAGCTGCCGACACACCACTTTGGCATCCAAGAAGTCCCAGCTGTCATCGCACACCGTCCCCCACTTCTCGTTGTGAAACACCTCGACCCTCCCAGCGCAGCGACCTGGGCCATCCACCAGACGGACCGGGGCGAAGCTGCCAACAGCCGAGCCTGCAAATGGGCAGGGAGACACTCAGAGCATCCAGCCCTTCATGGGAGGAGGAAGATCCCTGTGTTTTGGCTGGTAGCTGGTGCTGCACGATCACATCACCTCTGAACCCATAACATCTCATCCCCACCTCAGAGAGGAACTTCTCAAAGGGTTCAGGGGTACTGGACCCAGCAGCAACTGGAGTGATGCTGTCATCTTGACCCCAGCTGGGATGGGGGAAATTCCCAGTGCATCCTGACCCACTGCTGGTGTCAGAGAGGAACCCACCTGAGCACACCACGCTGGCGTGCTTTCCCTGGTTGCATCTGCTCTCTCCCCACGGGCTTGCCCAGCATTTCGTGAGGGCTGGCTCTGTCCCCTGGCAGTTCACATTGTCCAGCCAGATGCGTGAGGGTCCGGTGCCAAAGTCCACCCCCTCTGCTGCCGACAGCGCTGTCCCGCAGCCCAGCTGCTGGCACACGACCTCGGCGTCCTGCTTATCCCAGCCGTGGTCACAGACGGCTCCCCACTCGTCCTGGTAAAGCACCTCGACTCTGCCAGTGCAGCGGTTCGAGCCGTTTGCCAGCCGAAGATGAGCCGGCTCGGGGATGATCGAGTCTGCAAACCCTCGAGAGAGTTATTGTTGCCCTCAGAGAGTCACTGGTTCCTTTCTGTCCTCATCCAATTGCAGTTAAGCTCCCAGCCCCGCTTCAAGCTGCCAAAAGGCACAGAGGAGGAGAGAACAGGAGGGGAGAAACCCAAAACTGCCCCCAGGAGCGCCCTGCACCAGAACATCTGCCCACAGAAGGCGGTCCACACTTGTCCTGCACCCTCCTGGACCTCAGCCCCCCTCCCTGAAAGAATTACTCGCCAGGTAGGTTGCTTTTGACAAATTTCCCAGTAGCTTCCCAAAACTGGTCCCGTTGTTGGAGTTGGAGGGTTTCTGGAGGGTTGGGATATAGGGATCCCTGAAGGAATATCTGCCACTGACTTAAATAAACACCTTGGGATGGGAAGAACCCCCTCGCATGGGACCTGCGGATGCAGGGAGGGTCCTGGACTGGTCCCCAGTCTTACTTAGGGGTGCAGACCTGCCACCATGACACGCCCCCAACTCCCCCCACCTTGCGCGGAGCCATGACAAGGAAGTGTTAATGACCTGAGCAAACCACGCCGGCATCTTCCCCGTGGTAGCAATTATTGATGACCCACAGCCGGCTCTGGCAGGCGAACAGCGTGGTCTCCGTCCCCGTGCAGTTCGTGTCGTCCATCCAGATGATGCCATCCCCGCGCCCAAACTGAGCCCCTCCGGGCGCCGACAGTGCTTGGCCACAGTCCAGCTGCCGGCAGACGACCTGGGCATCCAGCAGGTCCCAGCTGTCATCGCACACGGTCCCCCACTGCTTGTTGTGGAAGACTTCAACCCTGCCAGCGCAGCGGCTGCCATAATTCACCAGCCGGACCTGGTCGCCCTCAGAGGTACCTGGACAAGGGAAATATGGGGAAGGGCCATCACCCCTGGATAAGGAAGTCTTCCCTGGCACCTTCTTAGGTTGCTGAGTGTTGCACCAAGTGCTGCAGGCTCGTCTAATCCCCGCAAAGAGGAACTGGCTGTTGCCTGGTGCCTGCTGGCTAAGGGGTGAGAGGCTGCAAGCTGCACCGTGGCACCATCCCACCCACTGGCATCTGCACTGACCCCTCCAGGAGGATGCTAAAAATTTATCCCAGACCCCCCTGATAGAAATGCCCGTGAAGAGGGCACATTGTCCGGTGCTGTTTGCAGAGCCAGAAAATCAAGGTGATGCACATAGACCCACCAATTCTCGTGCCATGTCGCTCACGAGGGGGTTACCTGCACACACCACACCAGCAACTCTCCCATGGTGACACGTGCCGTTGTCCCGGGGCTTCACCTTGCACGCAGAGAGGGTGGCCTCCATGCCCACACAGCTCACGCTGTTGGGCCACCTTTTCCCGTGTCCTTGCCCAAAATGTGACCCGCCTGGTGCCGACAGCGCTCTCCCACAGCCCAGTTGCCTGCACACCACTCGAGCCTCGGCCAGACCCCAGCTCTCGTCACACAGAGCTGCCCAGGTGCCCTCATGGGTGACCTCCACCCTGCCTTCGCAGCGCGTCGAACTGTTGGCCAGGCGAAGTTCGATGGGCACGGAGACTCCTGAAGCTGCCAATGACACGTATGAGTTATACACAGCGGGTGAGCCACGGTTCCTTCTGCTCCATCCTGAGCATCCTCCATGCAGAGTGAGTGCCCAAACTGGAGAACAAGTGCCCACAATGCTCAGCATCCTCTCGATGAGGGTAAGCTACGCCTGCAGGAAGCCTTGTGTGGTACAGCCTAGTTGCCCCCAGGGCAAACCAGGCTTTGGGGTAGGTCCCAGTACTGCCTGCATGGGACTGCAAACGAGAAGCCCTTTGCTGTTCCCACCTCTTAACTCTGGATCCACAGCAGCAGGAGGTGGGCAAAGGCTTTGCAGGGTGACTTGCCCGCCTGTGTGCTACAGGTGGTCCCCAGAGCTGCAAAGGGGATGCCGTGGGCAAGCACCCTTGGAGGATACTCAGGAGCCATCCCATGCTCTCTTTGGAAACCCTGCAAGGCTGACGTTGACCCCTCTTACACCTGGAGGTGAGTTACCTGAACATATCACTCCAGCATCCTCCCCGTGGAAGCAGTTGTTGTCCCCCCATGCGCTGGCCCGGCAGTTGAAGAGGTTGTCCTCGGTGCCGGTGCAGTTGACTTCGTCCAACCAGATGGGATCATGGCCCCTCCCGAAGTGAGCCCCTCTGGTGGGTGACAGTGCCGTGCCGCAGCCCAGCTGCCGGCAGACCACCTCCGCGTCCGCCAGGTCCCAGCCGTCGTCGCAGATCGTCCCCCACATGTAGTTGTGGAGCACCTCCACCCTCCCGGCGCAGCGGTTGGGGCCGTTGAGCAGCTGGAGGGTGCCCAGGGTGGCGATGCTGGAGTCTGCGGGTACCCCAAGGAGGAGGACAGTCGGAGAATGGTTGTGCGTCACGGCCAGTACAGCGGGAAGGGATGCAGGGATGGAGGTGGTGCACAGCTGGATGGCTGCTGTCCCAAACTACCTGAGCACTCAACGCTGGCATCCTCCACATGGTGACAGTTGTGCACCCCCCACGGCCTGGCTCGGCATTCGGAGAGGTCCCTTTCCTTCCCGGTGCAGTTGACTTCGTCCAACCAGATCTGTCCTGTCCCTTCTCCATATCGAACTCCCGGTGCCACCGACAGCAATGTCCCGCAGCCCAGCTGCCGGCACACGACCTGGCCGTGGGGGGGACCCCAGCCGTCGTCACACACTGTCCCCCACGTCCCGTTGTGGAGCACCTCCACTCGCCCGGCGCAGCGGTCGGGGCCACCCGCCAGGCGAAGGAACCCCTCTGGGCTCTTGGCTGCTGCACCTGCAAAGCCTGGAGGGGAGGTGAAATCCTGGGGGTGGATGGGGCTCAGCTGCTCATGCATTTGAGAGGGCTTCTTCCCCCCAGGAAAGGTTTCAGAGGTGGTGTTGACCATCTCACACCTGCCTTGGGCATCTCAGATGGCCTTGGGTATCTGCAGTCAGCACAGCCCCATCTCTGCATCTAAACCCTGAATTGAACCATCTTAACCTCAGCATGGATCCCACACCCCAGGAGCCCTTTTCTTGCTCATCTAACAGGCAGAAAAAGATGGGTATTGGAGCTTGTGCATGTTTTTGAACAATCAGTCAGCAGCACAGATGAGTGTCACCATCAAGAGTGGGTAAGGCCTTGGGCCTTGCGTGGCAAGCTCATGGGGGCACGTGGGAAGGTGCTTGAGCTGAGGGTCTTGACAAAGAGCGAGACCCATGGTGTGAGATTGCTGCTGGTCCCACAGTGCAAGAGCACCCACCGAAGGGAGATGGTGCAGAAAGCCCTAACTGGACATTAGTCACATGGGAAGCTCAGCTGTGTCAGCAGAAAAAACAAATGTCCAGAGGGATAGGATTGCATTGTGTAAATAAGCTTTTTGACCATGGATAATGATTTCTGAAGCCCTCAGGCACCGATCTGCACGTGAGTCTGACTGTCAGCAAGTGAGGGATCAGATGCAGCACTTGGGAAGTGACAGGGGCTGGAAAAATGATGAAATGGGTTAAAAATACTGACTATCAAAGAGGCAGAGGCTGTGTTGGATTTTCCAGGAGCAAGACTTCAGAAAAAAAAATAAAAGAAAAAGTGAGAAGATCGTGCTGTTTGAGACTAGATCACCAAAGAAGCAGGAAACCCAAGAGAGTTAAAGAAAACTTTTGGTTCCAAGAGGCCGTGGTGCCAAGTGGCCTTAGCAGCTCATCAGCCTGGAAATTCAGATGAAAGCTCTACCAGAAGGGCAAACCTCTTCCTAATTTTGCTTCCTCCAAACTTGACCAGAAGATGAGTGTTTCTGCTCGTGCCCGTTGTCAGTGTGAGTCAGCACTAAGAAGGTTGACCCAGATCAAATAAGCAGCTTCTGAGCTGGGGCAGCTTGGGCAAAGCCCTGAGCCCTTCCTGAACCGTTTCAAAAGCAAAGCTGCTGTTGAACCATCGCCATGATATTGCTCTTGCAGCAGAGCTCTGCCCCAGCCTTGTGCCAACGTCTGAGAGCAAACCCTGGCTGAGGATCAGGGACCTGTAGGGTCTGAAGCTTCCTTAGGGCTCTGCCTGAGACCAAAAAGGGACTTGTCTCTCACCAGCATCTTGCCTATCTGCCCCAAAACTGATCAGTTCCTCATGCTGTACATCCATGAGCCACCCAGCCTTGCCCTGTCTGTGTGGGTCCCCCCTTGCTCCCCTCTCCATCATACAGGAAGCACACATGGCTGTTGTGTTTGACCAAGCTCCTTCCGTGCTGCAGTACCATGAGTGTGCCAAGGGTGGCCTGAGAAGAGGCAAGATTACAACAGGCGAAGAGCCCCTGGCCAGCCATGAGACAGCTTCAGGATCAGGCATGGTTCCCTCCACTCTTGGAATGCTCACAAGCCTTTCATTATGGAGCACAAGCCTTTGATGTTGGGGCAAAACCATGTGTGCAGAGGCAGACCTGCAGCATGTGGCTCCTGGAGCACAGCAGAAATAGCTGAGCTCCCATCTTCATGTAGAAAACCTTTCCCATGCCTCCAAAGCAGTCACAACCCATTTCCCCCTGTCCCAGACCCCCAAGTGAATCCCAGGACCCCTAACCAGCCTCTGCTTTGCTCCATGAAGTGCCAGCTGAGCAGGCTGGAGGAGCCAATGTGGCCAACGGGGTCCCCGCAGTCAGCAGAGAAGGCGAACTCCACTCACCCCAAAGACACGTCATCAAGAGGAGGGTCCCCATGTTCCTGGACCCACTGTGGAAGAGTCGGTTTCTGCCACTGGGGCGGCTGGGTGAGGGATGGAGACTACCTGGCATCCCCATTTTTGCAGCCTGGCCACAGGCTGGAGGTTGGAGTGGACTGTCCTTGTGGGAGATGTCAGCTGAGCCTGGTGTCCCAATGACTGACTGGGAGGGCAAACTGGGATTTCTGCGGCGAGCTCTCCTCTTCCTCCACCCTGCTCCCCTCTGGGAGTTTCACCTCCTGTGAAGCTCTGCCAGGAGGTGACCTGCTGCCCCATGCAGTGGCCAGTCTTGTCATCAGCTTGCGAAATGGCAGCTGTTCCAGGAAAGCCTGGAGCAAACAAAACCCTCTCGACACTCAGGTCCCATCTCATACGTGCCAAGCTTGGCTGCCCTGATGCGTCCCGGTACAACGCGCCTGCTTTCGATGAGCCAAATCAAACCTCTATGCACAGAACTGGGGAAATATCACAGAATCAGTCAGAATCCCTGACTGGTGGGGGTTGGAAGGGACCTCCGGAGATCATCTGGTGCCACCCCATTGCTCCAGCAGGTCACCCAGAGCAGGGGGCCCAGCATCGCATTGTCCAGGTGGGTTTGGAATCTCTCCAGAGAAGGAGACTCCACCACCTCTCTGGGCAGCCTGGGAGTGAAGATTGGCTTTCATTCATCCCAAGCTGGGTCCTGTGTCTGTAGGCCCCACTGAAATTGTCTTGAGCACCACGGTCAACACTGTTATCTCAGGATGGAGCTTCCTGATTCCGCGCTCAGCAGAAGTTGGAGGAGAATGATCCTGACCACAGGAAGTATTACGATGAAAACCTTCCAGAAGGAAAAATTACAACACAGGGAATATCCTCATGGCTGAACTGAGGAGTGTCATGGTTGGTGTTGCAAAGACTTGTCCCAGCACCCAACTTTGCCCTTCTCACCTAACTTTGGGCAAACCTCAAGGCTTCTGTGGTCCCCCCATGGCCAGAGAGACCAGAGAAGTATCTCTGTTTCCTTCTTAAGAAGGTTGTCTGCATCCAGTGAGTTATCCAGGACTGGGTGCACTTGCTTGGGAACCACTTGGACTCCAATGCAGTCCCCGTGGGGAGAGCACCAGGTGGGTGATACATCCCACAGAAACCTCTGTCTTAACTGGTCACCCAGGCTTCTTTGAGGAGAGAAACATGGGATGTGATTTGCAGAAGGGACCATTTTGCAATTGTCTATCCCTGGTAGGGCTCACCAGGAATAATCTGCTCTGCAGATTGTGCTTCTTGGAGCAGTCAGTGGTGGCACCTTGAGTGGCATTGACTTCCCCAGTGGTCCACCCTTGAAGCATAGACAGTCATGATGTACCAGATGGCACATGGATGTGGGTATTGAGTAGCCATGACTGGTACAACCAAGGAGAACGTGCCTGCTGGTGACAGGGTCTTAGAAGCTTTCTTTGTATCTCTTTTCCTTATTCACATGATCACAAACCAACATAGACTGAAGGCATCTCTGAAGAGCTCTGGTCTAATCTTCCATTCTCTATTAGACCAAGTAGACCATGTTGTTCATGGCCTTGGCCAGAGAACATCCCCAAGGATGGAGCTCCAAATGCCTTTCACATCTCTGTTACAAAGTTTAACCATCCTCATGGGGAGAAGAGCATTTTCTTCTGGCCAGTGGGAATGGACTTGGGAATGGTCCAGGAATGGACTTGGGAATGGTCCCATTAGGATGGACTCGACGATCTCAGAGGTCTTCTCCAGGCCCAGTAATTCTATTCTATTCTATTCTATTCTATTCTATTCTATTCTATTCTATTCTATTCTATTCTAAATGTGCCAGGGAGCACACTGGGCCCATCTCCTCATGTCCTTGGGATGTCCCTTCATCTCCTGAATTATCTCCGGATGAAGAGATGTTTTCTTTTCTTTCTCCCCACAAGTTCTGCTACTACCAGATCTCCACAGCTTCTGACGCTGATCCCACTGCTGGTATCAACCATCCTTCCTGTCTCAATGCTGGTCTGTGAGGATCTTCTGTTCCAGACAAGGAGGAGATGAATGCAAACCAGAGCTTTTAATTCCCCCCAGGGTGAGGTGAGCTCCACTGTGGGTGAGGAGGGCAACAGAGTTTGCAGAAGAAGGGTGTGGTTGGAAACGAGTTTTGTTCAAAACATCGATGTCAGCAGAGCTGGGGTAGGAAGTTTCTTTTTCCCCATGGCTCTTGTTGAAGGGAACTTCCTTTTCTGGTTTGACCTCTTCTCTCCCTGTCCGTTTCCCCTTTCTCTTTCTTTCCACTCTTCCCCTTTCACTTTGACACCGTCTTCCCCGATGGACACACTGGGAAGTGGGACAGCCCTTGAAGCTTCCTCCAACCCTGCCTGCTCTTTCCTCTGCCAACTGTGCTGCCCGTACATCAGACAGAAGCTCTGAGCAGAGGATGGCTCTATGTGTTCCTGTTGATGAGGGATGTTCCACCTCTAGCCCGAGGGGTGAAAAAAGACCAGGAACTGTGTCTGTTCCTGAAGTTTTAGGGCTGTGGTGGAGACACTTGGAAAGCTGGGTTGAGTGGTTGGGGTTATCCATGTTGAACACTCCCATGTTGCCTTGGTGAACGTCCATCACACTGATGAGAGGTGCTACATGTGGACCAAGTGCTGGATCAAGGGTGGTTTATGTAATGCACTGGCAAGTGCGATGGTGGTGAGCCCTGAGCTGCTATTCTTGTCCAAGCCAAAGTGGTTTGTGCTGTCTCCAGTGGAACGAGTGTCCCCAGTTGGTCTTGTTAAAAGGGGGAAAATTCAGGCCGTGTGGAGCAAACCATTGACTGAATCATGGTGCTCTGTAGGTTTTGTGTGCATGGAGGAGCTGGTTATCTCTGACATGTCCATCTCAATGCCTGGAGAAGAGCAAGCAGCAGCCAAGGTGGCTGGTGCTGGGGATGCCAACAAGAAGAGAGCTCAAAACTCCAGTGATGCTCCAAGGGCTTCTGGAGTGTGGTAGGGACTACATACAGCAGTCCTGGATCCTCCACCCCTTATCTGGTCATAGAATCACAGAATCAATCATAGAATCACAAAATCACAGAATTTTAGGGGTTGGAAGGGACCTCTGGAGATCATCAAGTCCAACCCCCTGCCAGAGCAGGGTCACCCAGGGCAGGCCACACAGGAACAGATCCAGGTGGGTCTGGAAAGTCTCCAGAGAA
>JANHFZ010077393.1:0-11587 GCA_027560215.1 Halcyon smyrnensis
CTGCTCTGGCAGGGGGGTTGGACTAGATGATCTTTCTAGGTCCCTTCCAACCCCTAACATTCTATGGTTCTATGATTTGTTAAAAGGTCCTTCCATGTTGAATTACAAAGTATTCCAACATTTACGTGGACTCAAATTTCATGTAGATTTTGAAAAGCCTGAATTAGTCCACAGCAGCTTCAAGTCTTCAGAGCTGACCTTTGGTGACAAAGATCACGACTTTCATACTCAAGAAACTTCTCTGCACTTGTACATCATGTCCTCATGAGACACAAAAATACTGGTTTTGGTAAGTATCTCACACACAGTAACACAAATAGTGTTATTCACAAATAACTGGCAAAACTCTGCTTTGGTATGTCCCCATGTAAGCACTGTGATTGATTTAAGCAGCTATATTATCATCCATATATATACAAAATAGCAGAGGTGAGGCTGGAACAGAAGGAGGTTGCAGTACACTAACCGCAAGGTAGGTCCTAGGAACGAGGCCTCTCTCCCCTTTGGAGTTTTCGGCTACCCACCAGCCATCCGCCTTCTTGTCAAGTATAAGTAGGACTTCCCCTTTCTTTGCCATTAAAAGGAGAGATGGAGACAAAAGACAACTAAATATTTCAAAGCAGCTCCAGGCAGAATTGAAAAAAAACCACAGTCCCTTAATTTTTCTCGCCGCAGACTACCTTAATGGCAAAAGGACATGGACAGGAGCCAAACGCGCACTGGTAAAAGCCATTTCCCCCTGAATCCCACAAGGAACCAGCTGAATCCCAGAAGCAAAGGATTTAGTTATAGTTATTGCTTAACACAGAATGATCTGCAGTCAAAACGCTTTTAGAGAGACATACCACAAATGCAAGGTCCCCCTCCTGCTGTGCACTGAAGTTTCCAACTGCAATACATTCTTTAACATTTGGGTCATCCAACAATTTCTCCTCCTCGTCATCATCTACTTCTTCACTGTCTTCCTCCTCACTGCTTTCTTCATCTTCACTCTCATCCTCTTCATTTTCATCTTCTGTTTGAGGAGCTTTCTGATGTTCCTCACCCCTACTCAAAATAAATCAATCTTTTTTTTTTATTATTTCAACAAAACTTCTTGGAATTGCTGCAAAGCCCTGCAGTAGGGGCTTCTCTGCCAGGACATTAGCACGGACAGAACTTTCACTCCTGCATTTTACTCTGTGTCCTGATCTGAAAAACCCTCCAAAATCCCAATGGCATTTCCTCCCTAAGCAGACAGGCTATGCTGCATCCTCTCAACAGCCATGTAATTCAGCTACTAACCAACACCCACAGAAAATCCCAATGAGTTCTTCATGACTGCATCAAAAAAACAAACCCTGTAAGAGCTGGCTTTTCAGCGCTTCTTGTTTAACTGTGTGTTAAGATAATAAAGGGGCTGAGCTAACGATTTTTCAAGGTCCTTTCCAACTCTATAAAAGTATGGATGGTATTTGTCCATTGAAGCAACTTACGCTGCGTGATTCGTAGTCACGTCACCCTGAGCCAAGACAAGAACAAGTTTCTGCAACTTCTGAGTGAGTTTTAGCAGTAGTTTTTCTTCTTCTTCTTTCCTCTGATTGTAATTCCCCACAGGCGCAGGCTCATCAGCCTCAGAAAGAAGAATGCAACAAATTGCTCAAAGTTAAAGCTTCCCTATGAAGTTAGTTTTCCAGATGTGTCTTACAAGCTTTCACCTCTCTGGGCTGCTGTCACTCCCTGTTTGGTGACATCTTTCTTGCCCTTTTACTCTGCCAAGAAGAAATTTCATGTTAAATTTCAAATCTGCATTCTCTGCTTCCAATACAATGCACTGGGTCAACAGCCATGTTATAATGTATTGGTCTGACAGAGATTTTAAGGACAATACAGCATTAAAAATATGCTTTTAAATAATATAAATGGACCTCATAGATTGTGCAGTGCTAGACATTGCTCTTGTCCTGAGATACCTCAGATTGAAGGAGGCTGGTGTTCTTTATCATAAAAAGGGACTCTTCTATATCATATAAAGGGACTCTTGATCAGGGATTGTAATGATAGAATGAGAGCTATGAGTTTCAAATGGAAAGAGGGTGGATTTAGATTTGATACTAGGAAGAAATTCTTCACTGTGAGGGTGGTGAGACACTGGAACAAGTTGCCCAGAGAAGCTGTGGATGCTCCATCACTGAAAGTGTTAAAGACCAGGTTAGGTGGGCCTTTGAGGAACCTGCTCTAGTAAGAGGTGTCCCTGCCCATGACAGGGGGGTTGGAACTAGATGATCTTTAAAGTTCCTTCCAATCCAAACCATTCTGTGATTCTATGATTCTCTAAACGGTCTCTGTGATGTATTTTGGAGAAAACCATTAACAAATTTGTCTCTGCACTTACTTTTTTCAAACCACGAAGAGCACTTATATTCTCATCCACCAGTTTCTTCAGCTCTACGCATCTGCATTGGAAGCAAGACAGACAGATAGCATTTTCTCAAAATCTAGATAGACGGGTCACCCAAATGATGCACACATACTGAAACCTGTCAGTTTAGATACCAGACCTTCACCCAGCTCTGTGTGCATGGGACGTGACAAATAGCAATAGAGGCCCAAACAGCAGCTTAGCTGACTGTCACCTGTGATGTGCAGGCTCCCACTTAAAACTGCCTCAGCCCTTGAGGACTGGGAAGAAATGAGCCTGTTGCTTCCACCTGGAAAACAGAGCGGCGGGGGCAGGGAAGAGATCCGCACAATGAGGAAAAACGGGAAGGCGCCCAGGGAAACCGCCTGCTCCTTCTGTGGCAAAGGCGACAGAGAATGGAGCCGATCCACCCGGGGCTTTGCTCCGAGCGACCAGAAGAAGATGGTTCCTTCCACAACCCACACAACTCAGGAATTAAAAGTTTAAGAGAAGGGGAAGAGCTGAGGGCAGGGCCATCCCCCTACCTCGGGGACCCCTCGGGCGTAGCCTCACCTCCGCGAAAGGCCCTTCCTCTGAGCGGGGGCCGAGTCCGCGCACTCCGCGCGCAGCGCCTCCACCTGCAACACAGGACACGGAGCCGTCAGGCCAAGCCGGGTCGAGCCGGGCCGAGCCGAACCGGGCCGGGATAGGCCGGGCCATCCATCCGCGGTACCTGCGCCTGCAGCTCCCGGCTCCGCCGCTGCACCCGCTGCAGTGGGCCCCGCGCCCGCCGCCCCGACATGGTTGCTAGGCAACGCGAGAGGCGCGGGCAGGTGTCGTCACTTCCGGGGCGCGCTGCAGGCCGGGAGTCGCAGGCCGCGGACGGTCTCCCGCCTGAGGAAGGGCAGGGAGGGGAGGTGGCGATACAGCCTACCCCCAGTCCGGGCATCGTCCCGCGGGCTGGGCATGTCCTGGCCGCCTTCGAGGGCTGCCCCGCCGCGAGAGGACCCCGCTCGGAGCCGTATGGGCCTCACCCAGCCCGGGCCCAGCAGCCCGGGCCCGGCCCGGGGACTGACTGCCACCCGGCCCGCATCCCCCCCGCGGGTCCATCCCGGTCCTGCCCAGCCCTGAGCCTGTGCTACGTCCGCTCTTACCTTGTGCTGGAAAACGTGCGCGAGCGCAACTGCCGTTACTGGTCATCGTTCTCCCTGCCTTGACAAAATGGCACCTGCACACAGACCAGGCCTCAGTGTGCAGAAAGCCCTGTCTTGAACCGCCTGCCAGTCTCCGTGTTGAAAATCAAAAGGTGCCCCATGAAAAGCTGTCAGTGCTTCACCAGTAAAGCCAGTACAACCCAGGCCGAGCCGATGTGGTTTGAACCACACGCTGCAGTAGCAGCAGCTCTGCTGAACAGGAGCACACCCGGTGTTGGCATCAAAGGAGCTTCCAAAGCCACTTTTCTACCAAAAAAAAAAAAGCCACAGGACTACTACAAATCAGCATTTTGTAATCTGGGTGGGTTCTGTTCTGTTTTGGTTTTTTTCCCCAAAAACTTTTGCAGCTCATAATGTGGTTGAAAACCCAGAGTGCAGTAAATCCCCACCCCGTGCAAAGCAGGAGCACCCCCTTCTCTCAAGACTCCAGGAATTTGCTAGTTCTGGGAAGGAACGAAAAAAGGGGCCACAGCCATCTCCACAACTCCTTGTCCAAAGCGCAAGAAGAAATTCAGAGTCCAAAGCATGAGCATCCTTCACGTAATTTGCTCGTTCCTCCTCCCACCACGTGTAGCTTAATGGTCCACTGCTTAATAGTCCCCGGAGGTTTTTTTCACCTGCACACTTTCAGAATGAGACTTGTCACTTGTGACAAGACACCTGTAAGGTGTGCTTTCACTCGTCAGAGAAATGAACACACCTAGAAACATCGTGTCATGGTTTGCGCTGGTTTAATGTATTGACAGTTCTTCTTGGCCAGGGCAGACCAGACTTAAGACAGACACAGAGAATCCTCTAAAATACGGAAATACATTTGGTGACATCGTCCTTGTAGCCTCAGCGCTCTGCTGGGTTAGTCCGCTGCACTTTGGGATCTCGCCTGCTGGGATTCCACCACAGCCACTCCGTTTCCAGCGGCACTCCCACGCCGCCCTCACCAGCCCTTTCCAAACCCGACTCCAACAGCGGCGTGGGGCGAACCTTCTCTCCCTCCCGCGGCGTCCACCGAGGCCGGGCTGCTGGAGAAGACAACGGGAGAGCGGCGCTAAGCTCCCAAGCCCGCTGTCAGGGCGGGCAGGGAAGGCGGCTGCCAGCACCAGGGACGCACCCAGGACTCCGCCGGAGCTCAGCTCGACTCCAGCTTCTCCTGGGCGGCGGCGAGGCGGCTCAGCAGCCGGCGCTGGCGCCAGCGGAGGAACCGGCGGCGAGCTCCGTTGGCCTGCCAGCCCACCAGCACCCCGGCCGCGAAGGCGACCAGCAGCGCCCAGCGCACTACCCGCGGCCGCAGCGCCTCCAGCCCCATCCCCGCCGCCCGCTCCCAGCTCCGGGCGCGGGTCTCGGCACCGCCTCCCGCCCCTTCCGCCGGGGCGGGGGCGGGCCCCGTTAAAGGCGGTGGGAGCGGGGAGGCGAAGCGTCTGCCCGCGCCATGGCGGAGGGGGTCTCGCAGGTAGCGGCCCGGCCCGGGAGGGTTCCCGCAGCCGCACGCCCTGGGGCTGGGCCCTTGCCAGTGAAAGGGGGATGTGGGCGGGAGAGTTGAATTGCGGCATCCCCCCGGAGCGATTCTCGCCTCTCTGGCTTGCCCTGGGGGGAAAGAGACCTCCTTCGAATACCTGCCTTGGTTTTTATTTGAGGCTGCACCACCCCCTGACCAGCTATCGCTGTTTGTCCCTTTTCCACAGGATTTGCTGCTGGCGGCAGCGTTTGTCTCCGATGCGCAGTACAACAGAAATATTCCTTTCAAGACCTCCCCGGAGGCAGTCAGGTAAGGAACTCCGCATCCCCGCAAACACACCGCACTGGGAGAGAACCAACTGCAACCGTGTCCAAAAAGCGATAGCCAGAAAGGGCCAGGGAGCTCTGGGTGCTGAGCAGGTTGGGTGGGGTGCAAAGAACTGTATTTAAATGGAACGGGTGGCTCGGTGCATCTGTATGTTGAGGATGGAAAAGGAAATAAAAACTTGACTTTTGCTAGAGTTAAAAAAAGAATAAAACCACTGAAGACTGAAACTGCAGGACTGTGGGGATGAAGAGCTTGAGAGGCTTGGCCAGCCCTTGCCCATGTGGAGGGGGCTGCTGCAGCGTGGCTGTGCAGGGTGGAAGCAGCGGGGTTTGGTAGCACAGGGCTGCATGGCTGGGGAACAGACCCATGCCAGGCAGTCGTGGCTGTGACCAGATGGTTTCGCAGTGGGTGACACCAACCCACTGCACCCCAAATCTTCAGCTAGTTGAAGGAGTGTGTGGTGTACTACATAGGCTCATGTGTGCTTCAAAAAGGGTAGTAGCTGCTAGCGGCAGGAGTAGTAAAAAGTTTTAAAATGAGTAATTAAGAGTTTAATTGGTGAAGGCTTGGGCAATTTTGCTTAAGATGGTTTTGCCTGCAAGTGACTTCACTCAGCTTTTAGCTGATGGTAAGATGCTGAGCAACTTCAGAGAGGTGACACTTCCCTCAGGCGTCTGCTGCTTTAGGCAAACTATTTCCCTGTGTAAAACTTAAGGGAAGAGAATCTTGTCCTGCCTTAAGATGCTTAGCACAAGTGGTAAAAATGATAAAGTTTCACATAGCTGTGTCCTGGTGGTATTGTTAGGGGCATAATACCACATCACCTATGTAGTCACTTGCCCTGTAGCCTTTTTGTGGGTGGTCACTGAGGAGGTGAAATGGCTGTTCATCAATGTTGGCAGCTTTTTTTATTGGCAGAGGATCAATATACTCTGTGGATCTGCCCCTGTCTCCCCAGAGGAGCTGCTGCTGGGTGCCTTTGTGAGAAACCTCTTGTGGGAGCCTTAGAGCAGGATGTGTATATGGTTATTGCCCATGTTCACTGGGGGGTTTGCTGCCATTGGAAAAGAATATCACATGACCTCTGTATAAAAACCGTCACCCTTCTTTCTCCATGATATGGATAGCATGTGCAGTACTTCGAGATGCATTTGGTGAGCCTGTGGGTATGTGCTCTGAAGCCTTTATTTATGGTGCTGCTGCCTTCTTTCTACAGGCTTTATTATCTCTATAACCACTGGATTCTGCGAACAGCCACCTACTTCTTCATCTTTCTCAACCTGTCCCTGGCAGTGTTTGAAGAACCTGCTGTGTATCCACTCCCCTTCCTGGTATGTTTTTCAGTGCAGAAGCAGCAAAGCAACTAGGATTGCGTTGGAAGAGCCTTTGAGGGTTTCTTGATTGAAGCGAGTCGTCAGAGGCGTGGAGAGATAATTGATGTTGATATTTCTGTTGGTAAAATGGGGCCAAATAAGGGCATAGGAGCTAGAGAGGGACTATGGGAGCTGCCATGGCTGTTTGCGATGGCTGATGTAGCTGTGGACAAAGACATCTTGGAGAATGATTCCAGCCTTCTCTGTGACCCAAGTCCGGTCCTCATGTCTGAAAGCAGAAGCAGAGTGTTGCCCTTAGGACTGATGTTTCTGTAGTCTTTATTTGTTCTGCACTAGTGTGTTTGGGAGTGATGTTCTTCTTGAATCCTAAGCAAATACCAATTTACTGGCTTCAGCCTGCCTGTGGCAGGGAGTTTCACAGAAGGAAGCCTGGAACTATTGCTCAGTGCCAGATACAGCAAAACCTGCTGGAGAAACTTTTATACTGACTCTACCTGTGTTTTCTTTCTCTGTGTGAAGAGACCTAGCACTTCTCTTGGTTGTCCTGACTCGGGCCCCTTCTTTCTTTCTCTCTCTGCAGGTCACTTCTCTGGTCGAGGTGTTATGCCTTCTGGTGTTCTTTGGCCGCCTGACGCATTTTGCAAAAGTCACCCTTCGCAACATGTTCTGGAAGGATACCAAGAACATCTGCATCATGGTTGCAATCCTGGTGAGTTAGGTCTAGGGGAGCCTCCAAGCTGAGGTGGCTTTTTCCTCCTGGTGATTTCCTGGTAACATGGACCTGCTGCACAAGGACTCTGCAAGAGCCATGGCCAAATCAATGAGCAGCTGGGCCTGTTCTCACAAACCTGTTGTCTGTGCATCTGTCTTGTATCAGCCAACCCTATTGTCTTCATCATCTTGACATGTTTCTGACATTGCTTCTGGAATTTTCCTTCTTTTTTTCTACAGTTATGCTTAACGGACTTGGCCATATATGGGATCCTCAGGATATACAATGTGAAGAGCATTCGATGGTCAAGAATTGTGAGGCCTATTTTCCTGATCAATTTTGCAGAGAGTCGCCAGGTAAGGAAGAGGTCTGGTGGGATGCCCTCGTTTTAGACAGCCTGCTGCTTTCTGAGATCCAGGAGATTTAGTAGAAAGGGTTTGGTTTTTTTTTCTGTAGAAATGGCAGAATTTAGCTTCCTGTGAGTGAAGGTTTCTCTCAGAGGTGGCCTGAAGTGAGAATTTGAGATGGAGAAAAGGGTGTGTTCATGCTGCTGCTGCCTGGGCTCTGTGCACAGTACCAAAAGGCTTCTTCCTGTACCCGTCCAGAGCCCTGAGCATGCTTGGGGCTGGAACTAGAGTTTCTCGCCAAACACAGTGCTGTGATGATCTAAGGAAGATCAAGCTTCCAAAAGCATTAGACTGCATGCAGAAGGAGGGATGTTTCCTGTAAGGTCTGTGCTTAGTGCGGCCCTTGTTGGGGAGCAGCCTCTGTTTGCAAGCAGAGATGCTTCCTCAGATGTGAGCATGAGCAGCACCATGGATGAGAAAACTGCTTCTTCCTGGCTCAGGAGCCAGGTTACTTATTTATGGAAGTCTCCAAGGCAAACAAGCACCAGTGTCATGCTGTTCTCAGCAACTGAACTTGTAGCCCATATGAGTGGTTTGGACTCTGATTCCTCTTATCACGGGGAGATCTTTGCCCAAGACCGTTCTGGTCCTTGACTTACGAATGAACACTGTAGTGCAAATGCCTGGGGGAGGGAGCACTTGAACTCACAGGCCCAGAGCCTGTATTTCTGGCCTGAAGTGATGGGCTTCTGTCCCTGCAACAGGAGCATCTCAGCAGTGCCACAAGGCCCTTGGTCCCTTGTCTGTCTGTGATGGTCTGTATTCTGTGAGGGTCTCGTATTCTGGCATCTTCTCTGGGTAATGGGGAGAAAAAGGCCTAGTGCTCTTTCAGAGGCGAACAGAACTGGCACATCTGGGTCAGAACCTCTCCTGCTGGACAACAGAAGAGTACCTGTGTCCCACTTTGCCTGTCCCTGTGTAGGTGTTTGATCCAGATGAGATGGTGAGGGGAAAAACAGGTACCACCTTGCATGTAAATGCTTCCCTTCTCCCTGGCAGATTCGGAGAGCTTTCCGCAGCATCCGCAACACACTGCCAGAGATCACCTATGTCTTCTTGCTCTTCATGTTTAGCCTCCTCATGTTCTCCCTCATGGCCTTGAAGCTGTTTGGTGAGAGGTATGAATATTTATTTTGCTCAGAGCTGTGTGAGAAGAATCATAGAATCATAGAATCATTATGGTTGGAAGGGAACCTCCAGGGTCATCAAGTCCAACCTTTTTCCCATCATTTCTCTAACCCCTATACCATATCCTCAAGCACCACATCTATTCTTTCTTTAAACACCTCCAGGGATGGTGAATTATATTCTACTGATATTTCACTTTCTTAAAGTAAAGATTTTATAATCTACTACTCTTTTTCCCTGCAGACTTCAGCTACCCATCCATTCAACTGTGTTCACAGACTTTCTTACACAGGTTTCTAAAATTCCCTGAAGATAAAAGCTTATTTTCCCAATCCTTAATCTCTGCAACCTCTAATTCCACTTGACAACCAAATGTGTGTGATACTTCGGGGCAGGAGGGAACCTGACAACTCAAACGGTTGCTAGTGAATGACTTTTGTTGGAAATCCCTGGCTTGTGTCAGTACTGCTGTGGACACCAGGACTAGGGCAAGGAGTGGCCCACTGGACTGGGCACTGGGGAGACCACCCTTCAAATCCTGGGTTCATTTTTGGGTCCCTCACTCCCAGAAGGACATTGAGGGGCTGGAGTGTGTCCAGAGAAGGGCAACAAAGCTGGGGAGGGTCTGGAGCACAAGTCTTGTGAGGAGGAGCCAAGGGACCTGGAGTTGCTCAGCCTGGACAACAGGAGGCTCAGGAGAGACCATTTCACTCTTGACCGCTCCCTGACAGGAAGTTGGAAACAGGTGCAATTCGTCTCTTCTCCCAAGGAACAAGCAACAAGACAAGAGGAAGTGACCTCAGTTTGCACCAGGAGAGACTTAGGTTGGACCTGAGGAACAATTTCTTCCCTGCAAAGGTTGTCAAGGCCTGTCCCAGGCTGCCCAGAGCAGTGGAGGAGTCCCTGTCCCTGGCAGGGTTTCAAAGCTGTGGAGATGTGGTGCTGAGAGACATGGTTTAGTAGTGACCTGGCAGTGCTGGGTTAATGGAGGAGGAGACCTTTAAGCTCATTGAGTCCAAGGAACATAAATGATTCTGTGATTCTATGAATACAAGTAGTGCTGATAGGTGCAGTTCCTGTGGTGGAGCATATGATCTCTGTGCTTAACTTCAGATTGTCCTTTCCCTCCTAGGAACCTACAGACAGCAGAAGGCTTGCCGTATTTCAAAAACTACCTAGAAATCGTGTTTGACCTCTATGTGCTGGTGACAACGGCCAACAGCCCGGATGTCATGTATGTACGCTGAGCTTGCAGTCTTTCTGTTGGAATGTTGGTGTCCTTAACCCAGGAGGAGCAGGACCTCTGGTTAGAACAACGCTGTGTTTTGCACTACGTATTTCTCCCCAGCACTGATCAGAGCTGGGGTGTTACAGGGACCCTGGGCATTTACACTGAGAAATGCCACTAGTCCCCCAAGAGTGAGTGAAAGAGGTGGTGTGAGTACCCTGAGGGTCTGTGAAGCCAGTAACCAGTTTACAATTGAGATGTCATCTCAAGACTCTGCACTTTAAACTTTTCCCCACCGAGGGAAGCTTAATTTCTGCTTTCTTTTCTGTGCCCCTTCAATCAGGGCCTGATAAATGAGAATGATGAAAAACTAGTTGGTGAAAACTGTTCTCTAACTGAACTAAAGTACAGTTTTTAGTTTGGCCGTTTCCTGGCTATCCAAACCAGTACTGGAAGACTGATTTCTCATGGTTTCTTTTATTTCCCTGTCTGCTTAGCATGTATCAATCTCCCTCTCCTTCTTTAGGATGCCAGCATTTGACTTCAGCTCATGGTACGCACTGTTCTTCATTGCCTTTGTCATCATCAACACGTATATCTTCATGTCTCTGTTCCTGGCTGTTGTGTACAACAACTACAAAAAACACCTGAAGGTAATGTTTGGAGGGGTGAATTGTGACCAGCAACCGTTTGCCTTTTTCTGTATTGCCTTGTAAGGAAATGTCTGGTTTGCCGTTGGAAAGCTTCTGTACACTTCTGCTGCTGCTGCACATGCTCTTAAAGGAAATGTAAAGGGAGGTCTAAGTAAATTGGAACTCTTGCTATTTTCACCCAAACTGGCTGGGTGCTGTTTGGTAGTTGTGATCGAAGGGTGAGTGCTGGGAATTCCTGTGTGGTCCCATGAGGAGATTGGCTCTTTTTCAGCAAGCAGGCTGCTAGGCTTTCCCAGAGGCTGATGTCCCCAGGGTGTAAGGTTCTTCAGCTTGCTTGTTATTGTGTACAGAAGAAGATCTCCACCCCTGATCTCAGCAGTATTTGCTTACAGATGGGAAGCGTGTTTGGACATGCAGATCCTGTGATCTTTGTCATCTCCTTCCTGTTAGCCACTATTCTTTGTCTTTCCTTCCGGTTTTTCAATGCATCTCCCTGCAGTGGGCCGTCTATCTTTCCAAAGTGCCATGCAGGGGGGCCTGTGGTTGCTTTTTAAAAAAGCTTTGCTCATCACCCCTCCTGACTGTGCTGTCCTTGGTGTCTAACATTACTCCAAGTGTATTCCTCTGAGTATCTTGCGTCTCTGTGCCATGAAAATAAGATTGACCTAAAAAAAAAAAAAGGGGGGGGGGGGGGGGGGGGGGGGATCAAGGCCCCCTACACAAGTCAATCTTCCCCAAAAGAAGGAGCGGG
>JANHFZ010077394.1:0-11587 GCA_027560215.1 Halcyon smyrnensis
GAGCGCTGCCCGGCCCGCGGCCATGTCGGGGGAGGCGGGAACGCTGAGCTCGTTCCCTCAGCTCCGCGCTGGGTCCCCGTCCACGTCCCGTGTCCCGTCGTCCCACCCCCCTCCTAAAACGCGCCAGACCCGGCCCTGGGCAGGTGTCTGGGCGGGGGGGAGAAGAGGGGGCGGTTCTGGGGGGGCTGCTCTCGTGCCGGGTCTCTCCCTGTCTGCTCATCGCCCCTTCCCGAGGCGGGGGGGTCACCGGGCGGCTCCAGGACCCTCCCCGACTTTCTGAGCTGGACCTTGGGCTCACTCTGAGTGGAAGCCGGGCTCGTGCCATTTTCCTCCTCCCAGCTGAGCACTGGGCAGCGTTGTGACTGCCACACGGACGCCACTTTATCCCTGTGCAGTCGGGGAGGAATTGTGGGCTTGCCTCAGAGGATTAAAGATGGCTTTCTGCCTCTGAAAATCCCGAGTGTAGGGTCTCTTTATGCGCGCGTTTGCCACCTCGCTGTCCTTGGCAGCTACGATGTAGTTTTCAAAAGGGCAAGGCAGAAACCTTTTCTTTAGGGTAGTGATTCAAGGCCTTCCCGAATTTGTTTTCTGTCCAAATTATGATCCTATTCCTGAAAGAAATATGTAGAAATGGGGTAGACCTGCTGGAAATGAGCTCCAGGGAGAAGGACCTTGGTATCCTTGTGGAGAATAAATTCTCCATGGGACAGCAATGGGCCCCTAAGGCCAGGAAGGCCAATGGTCTCCTGGGGGCATAAAGCAGAGTGTGGGCGGCAGGTCGAGGGAGGGTCTCCTCCCCCTCTACTCTGCCCTGGTGAGACCACATCTGGAGTGTTGTGTTCAGTTCTGGGCTCCCCAGATTGTGAGGGACAGGGACGTACTAGAGAGGGTCAAACAAAGGCAAAGAAGATGCTGAAGGGACTAGAACATCTCTCTTGGGGGGAAAGGCTGAGAGCCCTGGGGCTGTTTGGAGAAGCCTGAGAGGGGATCTGACGAATGGTCACAAATCTCTGCAGGGTGGGGGTCAGGGAGAAGGGGCCTGTCTCCTGTCACTGGTGCCCTGGGATAGGGTGAGAGACAATGGCCACAAACTGGAACCCAGTAAGCTCCACTTCAACATGTAGAGAAACTTCTTCCCTGTGAGGGTGACAAAGTGTGGAGCAGGCTCTGCCCAGAGAGGTTGTGGAGTCTCCTGCTCTGAAGACATTCCAGCCCGACCTGGATCTCTTCCTGGGTGGGCTGCCCTGGGTGAACCTGCTCTGGCAGGGGGGATGGACTCCATGATCTCTAGAGGTCCCTTCCAATCCCCACCATTCTATGATTGAATGTTTTAGGTGTCATAAGGAAGGTTGACAGTTGTGGCACCAAGTGCTGTGACAGGCTCGTGTGGAGGGATAATTTCTCCGCATTAATCGACAATTGCTTTGTTTTTTGCGCTCGTAACTGGGGTTCCTGCAATCCCTCTCCAGGATCCACCAGCCTGATCATCTCTCCTGGGACTGAACGAGAGGCGTTGTGACTTGACGACCATCTGAGCCCTGTGTCGCGTGAAAGGCCTTTCCTTAATGCATGAACAATGCTGCAACTTCCGTATGATTTTCATTTCTAACTCACCTCCAGTCACTAATCCACACCCTGCCACACTTGTTTTGCAGGTGGCTGCTCTGTGGACCACACTGCATCTCCCTGTCACCAAACAAGGTCGTGCCTTGAGAACTAACAGTGCCAGGTGCCACTCAGGGAATGGTTGGATTCTGGTGGCTGGAGGTCGACAGGGGTGTCCCTCCACCAGGTACTAGCTACCCACACACACATTTCAACTACAGCTCTTAGGCTCTGGAAGGGTGGTGTTCCACATGACACAATGCCACGGCCTTTGTTACCAGGTGAGCAGAACAGCTTCCAGTTGACAAGTGTATTTTGTGGTTAGTCCAGGCCCCACACCTTCAGCTTGTGTATATGCTCTTTATTTAATACAGTTATTCTATCTGGAAGCAAGGCCCAGATCCCCTGAGATGGATGAGGGATCACAGTCTGTGCACACATCTCCTGCTGCTTGGAGAAGACTCTCAGGTGGAATGGGTCTTCTTCGAGGCAGTGTCTCTGGAGGCCAAGTGTCCTGGCTCGCTGAGGAGCTTCAGAAGCCATGGTAGATGGTCTTGGGTGGAGGAACATAGCTGAACAAGGCATGTGCCCTGTCATGCTTCTTTTCCGGAAAGTAAAGGCACAGCTTGTCCAGAAGATGACCTGGCCAGAACTTACTGTCATCAAACATCTGTGTCTCATTCCTCTGAAGATGTCTGTGAAAAAAAGAGCAGAAAGTGAATTAAAAAGAAAAATAGGAGAGAATAGCATACTTTGCAGAAATAAAATTCAGGGCAGTTTCACCGCTTCTCTCAGTCAGGGCCAAAGTGAGCCTGACAAGAACCTGCTCTCTGGGTTTCCAGGCCCCGTGAAGCTCTGACAGACCTGGGCAGACCGTGTCCATCCTTACTAGACTCGACTGACACAGGAGTGGACATGCGGGTGAGAAGTGGACCTGCCTCTTGGCTGTCACTCGCTGCTCCCTGGCAGCTTCCTGGTGGCTCACCCCACTACTGGGGCAGTACCTCTGACGCGATGGGGACGGAGCACCGGGGCTGATACAGAGCAGGGCAGCGGGAGGCCACTGATCTGAAGCTCTTTTGGAACAAACCTGGTTTTCGCCGCCTTGTCCTGGCTTCCAGAGGCACTTCCCAATGAAGAGGTGCTCCCAGCGTATCCTATGCTGTAGTACCCTCCAGGCTGCCTGATCTTCATTATGTTGTCTCCCTCCTTGACAATCCTGTCTCCTGGGTGCAGCAGGCCTGTTGGTAAAGTGTATGGAGAAAACAGTCATGCCTTGCCCTGGGATCGGGAGCCCCGTTTCAGCTCAGGTGTCGCAGGCGTGGCAGTCTGCAGTTCAGTCCCAGCCATGTCTGTTCCTGGCTATGGACCCACAGATCTGATCGTGGTCTGACTTCCATTCCCATCAGGCCCTCGCTCTTTGCTTTACCTGTCTGTAGTGTCGCATCGGTGATGTGAACACTGCGCTCCTGGCACAACTCAGAGCTCTTCTGATAGGACATGACGGCATTCTTCCGGTATCGGTCAACCAGTTCTCCCAGGTGACCCTCTATAGTTGATGGCAGGCAGTGCTTTTCGACGGGGCCATCCCCAGATCTCACCTTCCAGCACTTCTCTTTCCGTCCCATCGGTCTGTCTTTGTTCTGCAAGTAAAGGGCACGTTCCGTTTAGTGTTCAGTGTGGCCCTGGAGTTGCCGCGTTCCCTTCCGAGAAGCGACAGGAAGAGATTCATCTCAGAACCGAGTGCAAACAGGAGGTGGCAGCCTGCAATGGGATCCCAGGGACAGGCATTTCTCTGGGTTGTTCAGTTGCCACCCAGAGCTCTCCCCACGGCCAGTGACTGTTGGGCACCACCCTGGCAAGAGGAGGTAGCCCTGGACTCTGCCGGAGTTCATCCGACACAAGAGGCTCCACCATCTTCAGCTTCTTTTTGTGCGGGAGGTTATGTAGCGTGACAAGAGCCTCCGAGTGTGGTGCACGGAGAAGGGGAATGGGCCCCTTCTTCTGGGGCTGGCTGCTCTTTGATGGGAAGTGCTGGAAAGGAGTCGAAAAGACCCTGAGATCACCATTATCCAGGCTCACCATGCCCATCGGTGTGGTATCAGTTGGGGTAAAGCAGCATCACTCTCCTGGTTTGACAGCAGACAGCATTTCCCAGGCACTTCCATGCTTACCTCCAGGCTGTCGATCACGGCTGATGTGGCAGCAGCCCTCCTGTTGTCTCTCTGTGCCTTTAACCTTTGCAGGTATCTTTCTTCTAGAATGCTGAGGAAAGGTTTATGAGCCAGCCATTTCTCAACGTCCCCTAAGCTTTCCAGCTCAGCTTGAAACTGCCTCCTCGCCTGAGTCCAAGCCTCTACCCTTTGTAGACCCTCTTCTGCATTGGAGGTGGTCTCAGGGAAGCTGAGGCTATCTTGGTGCTCCTGGGGCAGCTGCAAGACAGAGAAATGACAGGAATCTGTGGCCTGAGTTGGTTTCAAAATGGGGGAAGCTGATCTTGCCAGAAGTGGAGCAATACTAAGGTGACATCTGGGTTTGGGTGGCCCACACCTACTCGCTCTCAGTTTAAAAGCAAAAGTTGGATACATATTTCTCCAATGGTGGTGTTGGAAACCATGCTCCAAGGCCACTTTTCTGGCTTATGTTAGTCAGTCCCTTGACCACCTCCTCCTCGCTGCCCATGCTGTCACTTTAAGCAAAAGCAGATGTGCTTCTTGCAGAACCCCAAGTTGGTGTCGGGGGGACGGTGGTTTCCAACCTGACAGCAAGGCCATCTCGGAACAGTATGGAAACACACACCGCAGGCCAGGGTCAGAAGTGGTGGCCTCAGTGTGTACAGTGGGCAGGGGCCTCCGGTTCTGCCTCTGCTGACCAGAGAAAGGATGGTTCATACTCCCATACCTGGGTCCTCTGCATCCCGCTCACTTCTCTCCCAGCTTGCTGTTGAAGTAATTCTGTCAAGGTGACCCTCCCTGCTTTTCTGTTCTCATCTTCCTCCTTCCTTTCCATCATGAAGGCCTTCAGTTTTGGTCTGCTGTTCATCCTGAAGACAGACTGCATTTTCTAGAGGAAGCCAGAAATGCAGGAGCAGCAGTTAGGCTCATCTGTTCTGTCCTTTTTTTTTAATTTATTTTTAAATAAAGCTCTTCCCTCTCTCATCTTCCCTGTCTTTTTCCAGTTTTCTGTTGGCAGTTCTTACAGATGCAACCAGAAAGCCCTTCAGTCATGACCAATGAACTAAGTCATCCAAGAGCTAGTTTTTGAAATGGGCTGTGGTTCCTTTTCTGGGATGTACGCTTCCCAAAATAGGTAACTTAATGGGAAAATGAGCCACAGGAAGAGATCTACTCAGAACTGGTATCTGCCTTTTTTATGTACCTGCTTCTCCTAAGACATCCCTGCTTGATTTTCAACCAAGCGACACCACAGTTGCTTTGAGGCATATTACATACCTGTCCTATCTGTGCGTGTTCTGCCCAAGTTGGCGGTGGCAATTCAGGGCTCTCAGAAGGAGTTTCTCCGTGCTGCCATCCTTGTGTGCCTGTGCGTTCTGGCAACAGCCTGAAAAGACACGCTGGGGTGAGTGCAGGAAGAGTTTCTTCTCCATCCTGTGCTCCATTCTTCTCCACCCTGTGCTCACGCTGCTCACCTGCTTTGGCAGCAGAGCGAGCTCTCTTCACGCAATTCTTGCCCTCCACAGAGACAGGGAGAACCCTGAGCTGTGATGCTTCTGTGGACATGCAGCCTGAGGCAGCCCTCTTAGGGGAACAACGAGAGGATTTGCATCCTGTGCAGTGACAGGCACCTGGAGATCTTGGTACCCCCCTCCTGGCCATTACACTTGACCACTGCAAAGCAGCCTCAGATACTGTGGGACTTCCAATCCAGCAAGTAAATGCGCTGGGTGGTGATGGGTGTTAACAGCCCTTCTGAGTTCACACAAACACTGCGTCCAGAGAAAACACAGGGGAAGAGGTTTCTCTGAGAGCTTGGGCTGTCTCTGACCCTGAAGGCCTTGAAGACAAGAGTGGAGAAAGTCCTGAGCAACCTGGTCTGACCTCAGCTCACAGCTGACTCTGCGTAGAGCAGCCGGTTGGACTAGGACCTCTCAAGAGCCCTTCCAACCTCCATCCTTGTGTAGAATCATAGATTTCCTAGGTTGGAAAAGACCTTTCAGGTCATCGAATCCAACCAGTAACCCAGCACTGCCAGGAATGAGCCTGCCCCAGCACTGGAGCACAAGGCCACTCTAACAGAGTCCTTTCAGAGTCTCACCTGTCAGAAGGCCATATTCCCTGCATCTTCTTCTCTGCTTCTTGCTCCATCAGAGCTCTGACTAAGCCATCTGCAGAAACATTTCTTCGCAGGAGGCATAGTGTGTGATGAACAGACGCTGCAAGCATGAAAGGGGAAACCTCTTAGAACAGGCAGGAGGAGGCACAGATCTGCTCTGCAATCTTAGAAGCCATCTGAGGCCTCGCTGGGATTCCTTCTGAGCCCTCTTTTCTCAGAAGGAGATCTTAAACCCTTCCTGACAGCAGCCCTTGGTCCTGTTCAACTTTCAATAGCCACATTATTCTCTTTGCTGGGAGTTTTCCTGTGCTGCAGGTGGACCTTCCTCTGCACAGTGGCTTTTGGGGGCAGACAGAGATTGATGCTTAACAGTCTCTTTTGGGGGAACAAGTTCTTGGTGTTGCATGTGTGTTTGGTAGACAAAAAATTGCTACTGTGGCACATTCCACACAAGCACGTTCTAGCTCTGATGTTCCTGAAGAACGTAGGTCCAGAGCTGGACTTCCCAGCTTGAAAAAAGAAGTGAGGTCTGGGCACAGCTTAGCAACCTTTGCACAGTTATTCCCTGTAATTTTTCTCCTTGAATCACAGCATGGTGATGCCAAGACAGATGCCAACCCCTGAGCCTCCCACGACTCAAGGCAGAGTTTGTGATTCACGGTGCTGATGGACCTCCCCAAAGATTTACTCCCTCCCGCACAGAAAAAGCCCTGCAATGGAAGAGGCAGACTCCAGGGCATGGCATGGACCACAGGGGAGAAACAGAATTCAGCACTGTCAACTGCAGTTGGTGGTGCTGAGCCCTCCCAGGGTCTTGTTGCACAACGTGTCCCGTGAGATTTATCAGGAGGGGTAAATAGAGGCAAAGTTGGTGCCTCCACCATCCCAGGCATCTACTGTAGCCTGGGCTCCAAACACCCACCAGCAATGAGGACAGGCAAATGCACCAACCTCTGCCAGGAACCCATCACTAACATTACCTCTTACTCCCAGTCTGCTGAGAGCACTCTCAAATTCTGTAGCTGCCTCTTCGTCCATGGTGGAATCTCTTCGAGGCACTGTCCTAATCTCAAACCTGACAACAGGAAGAAGACACCACTCTGAGAAAAGGGCTTCTTTGCCAGATGAACGTCAAGGTATCTCTATAGAGTCAGCCGCATGTACTAGGCCCTTAAGGGAAGCACCAAGCAGTACTGCCCTCAAGAATGGCTCAGCATCCCCCTGCTAGACAGAGGTTTTGTTGGGGTTTTTTTGCCTCAGTCCTCCTGTGCCATCTTGACCCATGACGGCGTTTTGGAGATACTTTGATTCACATGAGTTTCAAAGAAGGCACAGAAACGTCACGGACAAAGGATGACTGGTAGGCCTTTGGTCTTTGATCCACCCTCTAAGAGAAGCTTTCCATGTTATATTCAAAGCAACTGAAATAGTGGAGTTTTATTTCTGTCAAATGTTTGGGCAGTCTCTACCAAGGGAAGGAGAATGAGCAGAGGAAACGTTAGGAGGGTTGCCTCAGTTCCTCAGTCTAGCAAACCAGTTGCCTCCGATGGAAGCAATGGTAGAATGCAAACCACGATCAGTAAGGGAGGATGCGTAACTCCAGACTAAGCAAAAGCAAGGATGGCAAGAACTGCAAACCAGCAATTTGACAGAGTGCTCCCAAACATGAGCTGCGCACATCTGCGCTTGGTCAGTCAAGGGCTGCAGAAATAAATATACTCACTGTGGAAACTGGTGGACACGTCGGAAACGGCTCGGAGAAAGAGTGACTTCTTTGTCCAGTTTGACCCCTTTCTTCTGCAAGAGAGAGAGAAACATCCGATGTGACCCCAGGGAAATGAACTCAGTGCTCACAACAGCCTTTCCATAGCTCCAAGAATTATCAGCCTCTCAGCAAACCTGGGGCCGGGTGCCTCAGCCCCTTGCTAAAACAAGCTACACAGCCTATCAGCTGCTGGGGTGAGGAACGTCACCAGCCTTTTTGCAAGGACAAGAGTTAATGACGTCAGACAGGAGACTCCTTGTTTACCAGGAAAGAAGTCAATGGAGGCAAACACAAGAGAAGGCCTTTTAGGAGCGGGGCTCCTGGCTGCTGGTTGCAGTGAGGTGGCTTGCTTTAGCTATTGTTGAACCGAGAGCAAATGTTTCTGAGCTGGTTTTACGCCCAGAGCCCTTCCAAAGACTGCCAAAGGGCCTGCATGCCAGTGCAGCATGGAGGAACCCAGCCCCTGGCTCCTTCTCTTCCATCGGGCCAGGAAAACTACACCAAGAGTGTGCCAGCAGCCATGAGGGACTGGTCTCAGCAAGGCCTTGGTGTCTCTGTGACCCAGCAGCCATGAAGGACTGGTCTCAGCAAGGCCTTGGTGTCTCTGTGACCCAGCAGCCACAAGGGACTGGTCTCAGCAAGGCCTTGGTGTCTCTGTGACCCAGCCTCGTGTCCAGAGCATGGGGTGGACAGCATCACCCCTGACATTTCTTTGGCCTTTTCCCTGTTTATGGCAAGGCCCTTCCAGAGCTTTCCCCTGCCCAGCAAAAGGACTGCGTAACTTCCCAGCACCCTTGAATGGAAGAAAAAAATGGAAGAAAAAAGAACAACCACAGGAAGTTTTCACTGTTACAGCCCAAGTGACCCACCGGGCTCCAGCTGTCCAGCAGGGCTCAGTTCCCCAGTCCTTTGATAGGACGTCAGACCTACTCTAAGTAGCACTGGAAGAATAATAAACTTACAGTCAGCAGCTTCTCTACTATGTATGCAGACTTGTTGAGGCTTAGTAAAAAGTCTTCGCAGAACGCCATTGTCACTTCTGTTCCCCGGATAACAAGGGTGCCAATGTCCTTCAGAAAGAAATCCGTGTCTTGTCTGTTTCTTAGGATGAAGTAGAAAAAGTTCAGGGTCTCCTGCATACAGTTCTCCACAACTTCCTTGGAATAGGGGATGTCAGATTGGATCTTCTTGTAGCTCACTGACACTTTCTTCATCTCGCCTGGAGAAGAGGAGGAAGACTGTCAGACAGCAGTTGAGCAGACTCAAATGAAACGCCAGCGGCTCCCGGGGTAGTGTACGCTGCTATAGCACTGTCTGGTCTGAGCAGCCGGCACAGCTCCTTAAAGGAGCTGATGTAGCCCCGCTGCTCAAGTTAAGGTCTAATCCCTCTACTCATGGATGGGCCAACCCAGTCACGGTCCCCTGAACAGAAACAGGACCCCAGGGCTTCAGCCGCCTGTGTCTGAGAACCTTGGCCTTCTGTGTCCACACAGGATGAGGGCAGGAATGGGGCTGGGGGTCCCATGGGAGGAGCAGAGGGTGCCAGGCCATGCAGCTGAGCCCTCATGTAGCGTACCCCTGGTCTGGGGAGACTTGGGCATAAACACAAAGGAACCCCCAAGCTCTTAGGGCTGCAGAGGCCCCATCAATGGCACAGTGCAGGTACAGCAAGGGCAGCAATGGTCAGGAACGGTAGTGAATCTGGCCATCGTCAGGATTCCTGCATTTCCATCTCTCATTCAAGGCTCTTTGCAGCCGATTTTGAGCCACTTCACTGCATAGAAGCAGCTCTAAGGAGGGCCCATGGGCATTTGCCTCAACAAGGTCTGGTGCAGTGCAAGAACAGAGCATCAGCATCATCTCAGCGGCTTCATGGTGAACACTTCCAATAAAAAGCCATCAGCCAGAAGGCATCCTACAAACAAACGTGGCCGGCACAAAGCCAGTTGCTGAAGCCGATTGTGGAGAGGTGGTCTAAGGTAGCACAGCCCAAAAAAAATGTCCCCTTTCTAGGCATTGCTGCTTGGTGGGCTGTGTCACCCCTTGGAGGTTGTTCTCAGGACCTTCTGAAGGCCTCTGATGTGTCTGTCCAGTATCGCTTCTGGACAGCAACTAGCATAAACCCAACTACGTGGACATGAGGGAAAACAAAGCCTTTCATAGCTTTTCTTACCAGGAAGAGGTACAGAAGCATGTTGTAGCTCACGGATATTTGCAACAGTCTTGGACAATGAAAACACGGGTCTTTGGAACGTTAGCACCTCGCCTTTCTCAAAAGAGAGCCATTTTTGGATGTGAAATGTCCCCAGTCCTGTTATGCTGACAGCCCAAGGCTGGAAAAAGAAGAGAAGAGCATGCATTTGTAGGTTGAAAACCAGAGCAAGGACTTGGCAGAGCTTCCAGGGGTGGGGGAGAGGCCTTGTCCCCTGCCGACCAATTTTGGTGCAGAATGCTTCTGTGCACCTCAGCCAGACTTTTATTTCTCTGCTTACATATTTATGCTCATTTATTTCATGCCTCTCAATTTACAGAGAATCCTGTGCTGGGCACACTTGTGACAAATCTGTACATCACAGTGCAGTTCAGAGCAGAGCGGCACTCGCCGGCACAGAGCTGCTGGGCCCCCTGAAGCCTTCTGGGTGAGGGCTGGGGTAGGGTTGGATTCCCACCTTGTCCTGCAGGAGCTGTTCCCGGACATGCTTAGACACACTGCTCCAAATAGTAATGACATCTGGAAAGCAAGGGAAAAACATGTCAAGCTCTAAGTCAGCCCGGCTCACTTCCCGTCAGCACATCTGTGGACATGAGACAGCAAATGCAAATGTGCTTCAACAAGCTGCACAGGATAAACCCATCTGTGACATGGGCTCAATCCCTGACTGGTCTCAACCTTCTTCCAAGGGGACATCATTCCCTTCAGAGCCAAATCCCCGAGCGTGACCCACCACCAAGGGAAACACGTCCATGGGACTTTGGCCTCCACTAGACTCCGTGGGGCTCAGGGTGTCCCCAGGGGCCTCCCCCACATGGAGAAGCCCCACTGCCCACGGCAATTCAAACTGTTCATCGTGTCTGTAGTGATGCTCGCCGGAGAGCCCCCAAAGGCCTTACCGTCAACGGAAAGCTTCTTGAGGGTGGGAAACGTGATCGTGCTGCAGCCATCAACCTTGCTGGACAGCTCGATGTTCGTGATCCACCGTCGCAAGTTGGGCATGTTCTCGTTTGGGGTTCAGCACACGAGGTTGCTGAGGGAAGGGTTTTGATGTCTCCCACTGGAAAACAACCCTTCTCCTAGGTCCTCGCCTGTGCTTCACCAAACAGCTCCCACTCTGTCCCACTGCCTCCCGTCCTCTGCGTCTCCGAGGTACAGGAGAGACTTCTTTCTTGTGTCCTCTGGAGCTGTGAGCTCACTGAGGCCTCACAAGAAAGTAAAGGCAGAGTCTGGCGTGTGAGGTTATGAAGAGGAGGGGAATTGTGACACGGGCTGATGTCACAGAGGTGTCACAGAGGGTCACAGCCACACCCACTGGCATGGCCAGGTTTCAGCTGTGCCCTTGAGCACACACCTCCAAGTAAAGGCCCCTACCCCCTGAGCACGTGTGGTACTTCAAAATTCACCGGACATTAAACCGAGGGGAAGAATCGCCCGATGGGTATCGAGTAGGAGTGTGCTAATAACACAGTAATAAGTGTTTCATATAAATATGGTAATACAGGAAGAAGGAGTGTTTACTAGAAGTATGTTGATGAGGTAAGAAGGAATACTTGCTTCGCTTTTTCATTAAACTGCTTTTGTCTTAACCCAGGAGTTTCATCTTATTTTCTTCCCCCTGGTCCAGAGGAGGGGCGTTGGGGTTGTGGGGGGAAGTGCTAGAGCAGCTCATGGGGCACCTGCCACCCAGCCAAGGTCAAACCGCCACACGG
>JANHFZ010077396.1:0-11582 GCA_027560215.1 Halcyon smyrnensis
CATCCCTTGAGGTTTTTAAGAAAAGATTGGACGTGGCACTCAGTGACATGCTGTAGCTAGGTGCCGTGGTGTCAGGTCTACTGGACAAGAAACTTGATTAGTCCTGCTTTGAGAAGGAGTTTGAAATACAAGATCTCTGGGGGTTCCTTCTGGCTTAAAGTATTTTATGATTCTATGGTTCAGTGATTCTAATGACATATTATGGTGCATGGTGACTTTGAAAATTCTCTTCATGGTCAAGTTACTATTAAATTGTAACATAGCAAATTATACATCATCTCTATAATTTAACAGGGGTAGTTCTTTTAGTTTTGTAGCTGAGCACAAAATTGAGGTATCTCATACTTCAAATTTATTTTAATACAGAGATTATTTTATGAAAAAGTTTTTTAAGTTATTACTGGTATGGTTTATAATGCAACGTTCAATCATACCCCTATAGTCTGACCTTCAACTTATTTTAGGATTACACTGTCCATATTTAACTCACATCTAGGCTTTGCTCCTGCCAGGACAACTGAACAACTACAGACTCTTCTGCTGAAATGCGAGCTTGCTTTTAATACCAATGCTTTTCTCTGCAATTCAAATGTCCCTTTCTTCACAAAGCATATTCACTCCATAATCAAAACAGCAAATACTTATCCATAAAAATACCCATATTTATTTCTGATACCAGCTATCCCTACTCCTTGACAAATTCTCACTGCATCAGTGTGAAGTATGTATTTTAACTTTCTGACCTCTACCAGCCCAGTGGCTGAGACAGCGGACTGCTTTTCAGCAGTGTCTAATAGTATACGGAAGTCAGTTTCTGAATTTAACCTTTCTCTTGAAATGGTGATTCTAATACTATTATCCAACAATTATTTGGGTTTTTTCTATCTGTTTATATAGTGTCTGTTCCTCTGCCTGTACCACAAACCGATATTATGAATTACAGTTCCAGTACTTTTTTTTGTCATCTCTTTTACACTGAAGATGGCAGGAATGATTGCTGAGGGGTCAAAGACACTAAAGAACTTAGATTTTTTTGATTACAGGGAAGAAGATGGTAGAAGATGGTTTGTTTTAAAACTGCCTCTTCCTGAAGAAGTCTGTGCAGGGTACTTTACAATGTATGACACGGTGTCTGAGGTGGATCTGACCCACCCAGAATGTCTCTGAAGCATGGGTAATTCTTCCTTGCTAATGCAGGTCCATGGCCAGTCAGTGAAGACATTCTAGCACAAATGGGCTGCAAGTGTGCATTGTTAGATCATGTCCATTTTTTCATCCACCAGTATGTCCAAATCCGTCTCCGCAGGGCTCCATTCATTCCCCAGTCTTTATCACTAGTGGGGATTACCCTGACTCAAGTGCAGGACCTTGCACTTGGTATTGTTTGAGTTCATGATGTTCATATGAGCCTACTCCTCAAGCCTGTTAAGGTACCTCTGGATGTCATCGCTTCCCTCTTGCGAATCAACTGCACCACTGATCTTGGTGTCATCCACAAACATGTTGAGTTACCATCTAGAACCCTATTAAGTTGCTATCTAGCACTAACTGTTGCAGTGCCCCACTTTCTTAAGATTTCACCTTCAGAAACATTTTTTCGCTCTTTCCCTCTGTGATGGAATTGAATTTTCTAAAGTAAGGTAAATGATTTTCAGTTGATCACCCTTGTACTTCACACTTTCTTCCTCTGCTTGCAGACAAGATGAAAGAAGCTCATGGTTTCCTGCAATACTTTTTTTTCCCCATAAGGCACAAAAAGAAGGAAAGGATTGTGTATAAATGAGTGTAAATAAATTTGCTTTGCAGATATAATAGGGCACATATATTCACATTCTGTTCCTGTAGCTAATTTGCTTCTTCAGCTGCTCGGTTATCAGGTAATGTACATTGCCTGAAAACCAAATTAACCAACCCCTTCTTATTCATCTTTCCCTCATTTACTTTAAAATAGGTATGTCTCTACACACAGTGAATACTTTAAAGAGAAAGCATAGGGTTTCTAGCTTCCTAATTTGAATCTGGCTTCTGATTGCCTTCTCAGTTAATTCTGCCTCTTATTTTGTTCCCACCAGACATAAAATACTATTTACAAAGAAATATGGTCCAGATTGTTAAGAGCCAGAGAAAGGCAATAAATATTTCAAGTGATATTATTAGGTTTACCTGCCCAGGCTAAACTAATCAAAATAATCCAACTGTTGGATAAAACCCAAATACTCAAAAAATGTCTTACAAATAATTGATCTTGGTAATTCTATCTTTCTTTCCACTCGAGATATTTTTTCATTTGTGTTTACCCATTCTTCTAGTAGAGCTTTTTGTCCATAAATTTATACTATTGGTTTTGTATTTCTATTTTTAATCATATGTTGCAATTGATAGTTTCTCTCAGATACAATTCCTCAATCACCACATAAAATTTTCTTCATATATGATAGTTTTTAGATGTACCGTGCTTAAACAAAAAACACAATTAAATGAAGCTGTTTCAGAAAGGAAGACAAAGACCTTTGAAATTTAAAAAGTACAGCAATTATTTTATATGAGAAAAACTGACACAACTATGACTCAATAATATATTTTTGTTTTGTATTGTTCTCCATTTAGGAAATTATATTACATTTGAAATTTGATAAGGGTGGGAAATAAGCACAGGAAATTTTGTTAGTAGGACAAAGTGTTTTTGAAAAATTCAGAAAACATATTATTTTTTTAAAAATTGTATTACCACTTTTTTATAATGGTTTTGCACAGGAACACCACATTAATTTTGTTTGCTGTCCTCAGAGATAATGTTTATCAAGCTTATGAAAAGAATACTGAGATACCAGAGGATGAGAAACTCAGTGTATGGGTAAAGGAAAATGCTTTATTTTAGAGATGTGAAGAATAAAGAATATGAAAGACTTAAACATACCTTAGAAGACATACATCTACAGAAAGGTCTGATATTGAGAAAAAAGAAAACATACAGATTAAGGGTCTGTTCTGTGGGAAGTATTCCCCACATGAAACAGAATCACAGAATCACAGAATCGTAGGAGTTGGAAGGGACCTCTGGAGATCATCTAGTCCGACCCCCCCTGCCAAGGCAGGTTCACCTAGAGAAGGTCACACAGGAACACATCCAGGAGACTTTTGAATGTCTCCAGAGAAAGAGACTCCACCAACTCTCTGGTCAGTCTGTTCCAATGCTCTGTCGCCCTCAAAGTATAACATTTCCTCCTCAAATTTATCACAGAATTATCACAGAATTATCATTGAGGCTGGAATAGACCTTTGAGATCATCAATTCCATCCTAAGACGTGACACCACACCACCATCACTGATAAGTAAACCAGAACACTGCATATATACGATATGTTAATAGGCTTAAGTTTTATTGCCTACCCCTGTGGTGTTTTCCTTTGAGTTTCACTCCTGAGCAGGACTCCACTATGGAAAGTCTCCATTTGGTTATCGTTGGTGTCCTGGGGCTCCCAATGTGGTAATACTAGGCTTTCATTAAAGCCAAAGCTACCACTTGCCTAGTGTTGTGACCCATACCTGTGTGATCTGCACCTGCTTTTCACTTTTAACACATGGCTACACTGTTTTTTTTCTTTTCTGGTAGCTGTCATACATAGATACAGCTTCATGAAGTGACACCTTTAAATCAGAAAGAAATAATTTGTGTGCTCAGAGGAATTTCTCCTTGGTAATTGTTAACTTTTTAATGAAGACATGCAATTTGCAACACAGGCTGTGTTTGCAAATTCAGAAACTAGAATGGAACTATGTCCCCAGCATGGGATTAGTAAACTATTTTAAGTTATTTATATATCTAATGCCAGGGGAGAAAGTCTGTTCAGCAAAATAAAGTTGCTGAAATATAATAAAATTTAAAAATAATACTTTCTACTCCTTTAGAAACATGCAAAAAGCTCTAAGTTAACCAGGCTATTCATGTTTAAGTATTTTTAATACATGAGTACCAGATCTTATTCCTTATTTATTACAGTATTTTACACAGAAAATTAAAGTCTACTATAAAGCAGTTTCCATCATAAGTTTTTGAAGTCCATTCTACATGAATATTTTACAGCACATTTATGCCTACCCATTGGCTGTATATATCACTTCTTAATTTCTAACTCTGAGAAATCTTGCATATTGGTTATTCCTATGCCATTGTTATGGATGATTCTTAAAGCTGTGCATTTCTAAGGGTTTTTTTAAATGGAATTTTAATTGCTTCTAATTTTATTTTTGATGCTGTGTCACTTTTAGTACTAGTGACATAAGTTTCATATGCATATGAAGGAGGTAGTTCACAGAGTAGCTACTTGCCAAGTTGTTGTTCAGTTGTATTTTTTACAAATGATGCATGAGAGGCAAGCTAACAAAGGAACAGTTGAGAGGCAGCCAAAAAACTTAGCACTTGGCACAGTAGACTGCATAAAACGGGTCAGCAACTTGCCTTATGTAAGCACACGTCCTCAGCAATGGTGTTGCTACACTACAGAATATGATCCCAACAACTGTTGGAGAATCTGTCCCTCTAGCATCTGAGCTGTTGACCCACTTAGAGCTCTGGAGAGTGGATGCTGTATGCCAACAGAGACTGAGGCCTCTTACTGAGGCTGAGGCAGTGGGAGAAGGAGGTGTGCCCTTGTTAAGAAGCAGTGTTGTCAAATAAAGAAGCTGCAGGAGGAGGTCAGCAGACTGTGCAACATCAGAGATGAGGAGAAAGAGATTGAGCAGGTCTTCTCCAAGACTCTGCAGCTTCAAGAGCCTGACCTAAAATTCAGTGCAGGTAGAGTGTGCACTTAATGGTTTGGGAAATAGACACTTTCATTATGGCAAGGCTTGGAAATTTATGAGTTTTTGTAATAGCACCAGGTTGAACTAGCAAGTGATGGTGGTGAGAGACTCCCAGCTATGATCCCTTTGTGACACCTAAAAGGTACTGTCATGGTTTACGGCCAGGGCTGTCCACTAGACCTATAACAGGTGCTCTCTATTAACCCTTCTCCCTTCTCAAATGGGATGAGAAAAGGAGGAAGGGAGAGAGACTTGTGAAAAACAGAGACTTAGAAAACTAAAGCAGCTTTAATGAAAATAACAAAATTAAAAATATATAAATATATGGACAAAACTAATATCAAACCCAACCCCCCTGATGGCAATTACATCACCATCACCACTGACACACTTGGGAGCAGGCACTTGGGACTTCCCAGACTGGTCTCAGTGGCAGATGGGAACCAAATTCAGGAGCTGGATTCTGGTACTGGATTCAGGAACACATGGATCAGGATCAAAGGCAGAATGGACAGAGTCCTTCTAAGATGTTGGCCATTGAATGAGAGAGCTTGATCCCTGAGCTTTATACAGATGACATAAATGGAATAGAATATCTTGTTGGTCAGTTTAGGGTCACCTTACCTGGCCACTCCTCCCTGTAGGTGCAGCCTTTTACTTTCTGCACCTCCCAGTCTGGTACACAAGATTTAGCAGTAACCTTGGTCTGCACACCAACCCTTGGTATAACTCTAAATATGAAAAATCTGCTAGAAACAGACAGTGTGAAAATATACTGTTAAATTCAGTGCAGTTACTTAGAAGAGAGTGAGCTGAAAAATAAAATCACTGAACAGTATTACTTCTGTTCTAACTCAAACCAGGACAGGTGCATAAACAGAAAAGGACTTGATTTAATTTTCCTGATAATTTTGTGTTCCATAGTCCTGATTTTTGAATTTTTTTGTCAGCATTGGAGCACGCAATGATTTGAGTACTTTGATCTTCAAGCTCCAGTTCCTACGGATTCCCAACAATACTAGGGAAGTTTTTTGTATCTCAGGGAAATGCCCTAGACCATGAAGAACTCATCAAACCACTGCAGGAATCGAATTCAGGACATATACTTACAGCTTCTGGTTAAACATCAGAATAAATTATTGATGTGTTAGTTTTTGCTTTTGTTTCTCCTGGTCAGAATTACAGAATACTTCCTACAGAGGAAGTATCATCTAGCTTTTGAAAATATGGCCTATTAATACGACTAATTAGAATAAAACTCTCTTTGAAAATTGACATTAATTGCACACAGTGCTTCCTTACACTATTTTTTTTAATAATGTTTTCAAATCTTCACATTTAATGTTTTAAATATTATGCTGATATGGTTGTTATTAAAACCAATATTTGTCAGTGGCTAAAGTAGCTTGTGATATGCAGTAAGACAGCTCCTCCTCAGAACAGAGAAAGTCTGTGAATTTTCTAAAGCCTGTTCAGAAATGAACATTTTCCATATATCCAGTTTGAATAGTTTCACATTATTTATTTATCTATATTAAGACAATATTTATTTTGTGGGTTCATTAGTCTTAGTAAGTTTTATTCTTGCCATGTTTGTCCATCATTAGCTTTATTTTATTGGTCAAATGGAACTTCTGGCAAAATAAGAGCAAACAGGATATTTTTGTACTATTTATGATATATAACTGGCTGTTTCCTATACAGAACACTTATGCTGACCTCCTAGTAGTCTGTTGTCTGCACTACAACATAATTTAAACCAATTAAGGTATACAGCTTTTGTGTAGCCTCCACATAAATAAGGGACCCCTAAGAAATTAAGTAACTTTCCTGTTCTTAGAAAATCATTCATATTTGCAGATAGTTTTGAGTAGATTTCTCCATAGAAGGCATTACTCAATTGGTATAATCTGGCATAATTTACCTGACATTTTGAGAATTTGTGCTGCTTCTCTGCAGTTAAAAAGAACTTTGAGATTGTCACACCACTCAGAGCTGAGAAGTTGCTTTGCTTTTGTAACTGTCACCAACTGCTTATATTTAAAACATTCTGAAAATATTATATACTTTCCTGTCTTCTAGGTAGAATTTTTGATCAGAAAATCAGAGTCAGTTTTCATTATCTGCTGGGATCGTGCCTGTAGAAAAAATATTCTTCCTTTTCTTGGGATTAACTTGTGTGACGCTGAAGCCACTAAATGCTACAGAGTCCTCTTGCTTTTTAAGTTTATATTCTTATTCTGTAATAAAAGTGCCCAGCATCCAAGATAGGAATATCCCTTGGTATTGAGATTCTGCCTGTCGCAATCAGAAGACTTAAAGATCATTTGATGTGGAATCAGGACTCCTTCAGCATGAGCGAAGAGAAGTTATGCCCAGAGGAGCTGTATCTGTAACCAGTGGAGCTTTGAGAGAAGAAAGTTTTCTCTACTGTCCCCAGTGGTCAGTTCCTGTTGCAGAAACACTGCAGAATGCTCTGGAAAATGTACTTCTTTAAGATTACATCAGATCCCTTTACTGCAAGGCTGCAGGAGGAAGAGGCAATGTAACAGAATGTAAGTGGTGCTGCTGAGAAATAGTGGTCTGTCACCACTCAACGATTTTTCATGGACTTTGTGATTGCAGGTCTGCAAGAGACAGATCCCACATATCAATTTTCTTTGAAGTATTTTAAGCTGGTTAGTTTAATATATCTTTTATGAAAATAGTATTTTGCATTAGTCATACTTAAAATGCCCTAAAATAGTATCTTATTAAATTGCACTAAACTATAATATTTGTAGAAAAAAAATTCTCTTTCTCAAAAGACGAGATTATTATTGACCCTTGAATTTATCCCAAAATACAGACCAAACTTCTTTGTTCTATACCTCATGTGAGCATTCATTCTATTTGTAAATAGATCATAAGAAATTTTTTTTTAAATCATTAGAATTATAAAAATGTTCCTGCTTTAATCCAAGTGCAGGTTCTATATTGAGTCTTACTTCAGGTGACAGTGTCACGGTTCAGGGTCAGGGCGGCCCCTTGAACCTATAACAGATGCTCTCTGTTAACCCCCCTTCACCCCCCCCCCCAAAGGGAAGGAGAAAGGGAATAAGGTGGAGAGATTTAGCGATTAGAAAAGGAAACTAAAACAGCTTCAATGAAAATGAAATTAATAATAATAAAAATGGAATATATTCAAATATATACAAAAACCAGTATCGAACCCAACCCCCCCGATGGTAATTACATCACCATCACCACTGATGCTGTGGAGCTGGCACTGGGGGAGTCCCAGACTGGGCCCCACAGCGGACAGGAGCTGTGTTCAGGAGCTGGATTCTGGTACTGGGTTCAGGAACACACAGATCAGGATTGAAGGCAGAACGGACAGAGTCCTCCTTGGGTGCTCCAAAGAAGGAACCAAAAGAAGACCCGAGCCAAGCCAAGGAAAAGCTGTCAAAGAAGGCCAAGAGGGAAGAAGAACCACAGAGACTCTTCGTATCTCTCAGCTCTCTACCAAATATGACGTATATGGGATGGAATACCTCGTTGGTCAGTTTATGGTCACTTGTCCTGTCTACTCCTCCCTGCAGGTGCAGCCTTTCACTTTTCTGCACTCCCCAATGTGGTACACAAGATCCAGCAGTGGCCTTGGTCTGCATACCAATCTTTGGTAGTAACTCTAAACATGGGGTGTTATCACTGTTAGAAGCAGACGCTGTCTGTGAGAACAGGCTGCTACCTTCAGAAAGTTCAGTTAGTTAGAAGAACTGAGCTGAAAAGTAAAATTACTGAACAGAATTAGTAGGTGGAAGGCTCTTGCCATACACTCTGCTGAAGGCTCTGCTGCCTTCACAGAAGCAATGCGGAAGAGTACAGTGAACACTTGTTTCCACCTCCCTTCTTCCCACACTTTCCTGTTCCTTCTCCCACACTCCATTTGTGTCAGTGTTTGTGCCCTCATTTCATTAGGCATGCTGTAGTATTGTCTCCACACACACAGAAGTTTCCAGTCTGGGTAAGGGTATCAATCAGCTTGAAGTGTAATTCATGTCTTCCTTATATCACTATGGGGCAGGTTGTCCCTTCCAATAATACTATCTGAAGCATTTACACTCAGCTCATTCTTTCAAGCACTACTTTTATTATTTCAGAGAGAAGGATCTATTATCACAGAATCACCGATGTTGGAAGAGACTTCTAGAGACTACCTAGTCTAAACCTGCTGCTCAGAGCAGTGTCAACATTTATATATACTGATTTTTATGCAATAAGTGGTTTCTGATTACTCATAGTATCATAGAATGGCTTGAGATGGAAGGGACCTTAAAGATGATCTTGTTCCAACTAGACCGGGTTGCTCAGAGCCTCATCCAGCCTGGTGTTAAACACTTTCAGGGATTATTTTATCTCTTTATCTTAGAATTCCCAAGTGAATGTAATGAAATGTATATGTTCACTTTGAGAGAGTTGAAAGGGATTTTGACTTAAAATCACAAAAAATGAGTTTCTTCTATTGTGTCATAAATAAGACCTATATATGCTGGATTAGTGATATGGAATGGATTAGAAATTCATGGCAAAGATAATGGTAGTTTCACTCATAAAGTACCTTGAAATTCATGTTCATCCAGAAACATAGGGACACTATGATTTGGAACAACAATACGAAATATAATACAAAACAAAGTACAGTACATACAACACAATACTTTACAAATAATACCTGCAGTACAAATGAAGTTTCATACCTGTGTGATATTTGTAGCTCTTTTCTAAACTTTTTTCTAATGATGCAGCTTTTCAGAGGAGGCCTGGAATAGCACACAGGACTCAAAATGGCTCACCACTGATTTTTACATTGGGAGATCTAGGCTCCTCTCAGTGATTTTCCATAGTCTTTTTTTCCCTTTCCTGACTTACTCTTACATCTTCACAGAACTGTGAGTCACAGCATCCTAATCAGTTTGCTTTATAGGCAAGTAAGGCTTTTTTTCACACATGCATTATTTTCAGTTACAAGTTTACATATCCCACTTTATTACCTATTTAACTGCATGAGATTCCTCAGCAGTTCTTCAGTTTGCTTTTCTTTTTACTCCTGTGAATATCTTCAATAATGTCACCTCATTGATCATTGACTTTTACAGAGCAGTTACAGATGTAATGAATAGCACTGACCTCATCAAAGAGATGCATGGGATTTCACTAATTACTTGCATCATTATGAATATTATTTAGTTCTACCCTTGGTTTCTGGTTTTAACCAAATACAGACATTTTTAATTGTAGTGTATATTTGGTCTGGTGTGGTATTTTAGGTATTACATATATTTCATGGAATGTATTTTATTATGTGCACTGTATGTATCATGTATATTGTTTTTCTTTTATATTTTATGCATTATGTTCTGTATTGCCAAATGTAGGATCCTACACCTGGGCTGGAACAATCCTCACTATCGGTACAGTCTGAGGGATGATGTGAAAGAAAGCAGCCCTGCAGAAAAGGACTTGGGGGTGCTGGTAGACGAGAAGCTGGACATGAGCAGACAGTGTTTGCTTGCAGCCCAGAAGGCCAGTCACATCCTGGGCTGCATCAAAAGAAGTGTGGCCAGCAGATAGAGAGAGGTGATTCTGCCACTTTACTTTGCTCTGGTAAGACCTCACCTGGAGCATTGCGTCCAGTTCTGGAGCTCTCAGTACAGCAGGTTGTGGGGGGTTTACCCTGGCTGGGCACCAGGTGCCCACCAAGCTCTTCTGTCACTACCCCCAACCTCCATCAGCATGGCACGCAGGGAGAGAATAAGATGGGAAAAAAAAAAAAAAAAGAACTGTGGGTTATGATAGATAAAGATGTCATTCTCTACTTCCCATCCACAGGCGATGTTTGGCTGAGTCCAGGAAGCAGGGCTCCAGAACACTTTAGCGGTCGCTCGGAGGTCAAAGCCAAATGCCCCCCCGTTCCTCCTCCTGCCTTCTCCCTTTATAGTTGAGCTGATGTCATATGGTATGAAATATCCTACTGGTCAGCTCAGGTTGGCTTTATCCCCTCCCCCATCTTGACCCCCCAGCCTCTGGTGCCATGTGGGCACTGGCAGTCATAACACAGATGTGTTATCAACACCCACTAAGGCCCAGCACTGCAGCATGAGGGCTGGATGGGGAAAAGCAGCTCAGCCAGACTCACTACAATCTCCACTCCTTATTCCATACCATGTGCATCATGCTCAGGCCCCACATAATACATACTTAACTGTTCCATTATATTCAATTCTCATTACCAAAATCACTTATTACAAACACTCACATCTCAATCGACGTACTTAAACTATCTCTATACCCAACCAATACATTGTCATCAACTACTATCACCTGTCCTTTAACAGATAGCCGCTCATTCCACGAGCTTCCTTCACTCAATGACTTGGGTCTCATCTGTCAGGGTGGATGTTCAGGAGAAGCAGTATGTCCAATTGCTGGGCACCAACACTGGCTAGATCTGGGTCCTCACTGTACTCATCTGGTCCTTCGCTAAATTCACTCTGTTGTTCCATCTCCTTAATACAGCATCACTTCCTGCAACATACAACTCACATTCCAGATAATCTTTATGCCAAGGTCCAATCTCCTTGAGGTACACACTGGGTCTCACCATCCTCCTGCATTACCCACCAAGTTTATCCAGGTCCTTGAGCAAAGACAATCCCACAAATGGGTTTGCCTTTTCCCAAGGGTGGAGCTATCCACACTGACTTCCCCAACCACCTCCCAGTGTGCACTACAGGGA
>JANHFZ010077397.1:0-11560 GCA_027560215.1 Halcyon smyrnensis
ACATCCCAAGGGACTTTTCTTTACAATTCCCCCACTCTGACTTCCTCCCATTTCAGACGTTTATACAACCAGGTAACCCTCTCACAACACAAATAAACTTACAGGCGATAAATCTTAACCAGATAACAGTCCAATAAGTCAGAAACCAAAGTGTTCACAAACAAACAGGCAGCATAATCTTAACCAGATAACAGTCCAGTAAGTCAGAAACCAAATTGTTCAGAGACAAATGGCAAGTAAATGCTGACCAAATGGCAAGTGAATGCCAACCAAATGGCAAGTGAATGCCGACCAAACCTATATTGAAGTAAGGAACTCAAAAATGTACTTGTGTAAGATAGTGGCCTTTAGAAGAATAATGCCTTACTGACTACATGGCTGTTTCATTGATAAACATTTTCGCTTTGCTTTGCTTTGTTTTCGTTCTGCTTTACTGATTGATAAATGTTTCAGCTCCACTGACTGAGGAAACACCCTCAAGGCCGCAGTAAGCATTTTTGAGCACATAGACACCTACCCCTATAAATAACAAATCATTCTGGTAATCAGCGCGCATGATAGGAGGAGTGATCCCCCATGCAACCAGCGCTGTGAATAAAGAATACCTGCTACTAATCAAATCAGAAGTGTGTAAGATCCTTTTGAGAATCAATCACAAATTCCATTTTGTTAAACATTATATTCTTATTTCTGTAGACTTACACAGGTTTTTTTGTTTGTTTGATTGAGCGAGCCTTTTAGTTTACTAATAGATTTAATTTTTAACATATTTCATGATAGGCTGACATTAGATCACTACTGATGCTTTTCCTTCTTGCTACCATAGTCCCTAAGTATGCTCATGGTACGTGTAAAACTTCACATGATTTTAAAAAAATATTTACAGATTTTGGCAGTTTTCTGTGTTCAAAACCCATGTCCCTACACACACAAGAAAAAAATAGAAGGTTAATATGGTCTCAGGCTTACTATCTTTCCTATTATTGATACAGAAAAAGATAATGAAAGAAAAGGGAATAAAAGTCAGAAAATGGTATATTCAATGAAATCTTATAGAAAGATGAGTACTAAAACTAGGCAGAATAGATATTTGAATTCTGACATTGAATTACAGAACTAATATCAATACTTCAGTCATGAAATTACTATGCTGTAGAGTATTTTGTTGTATGCAATGATTCCTACACATATAGAATCCAGGAAAGTAATTTACCAAGTTGTGCCTGTAAGTTACGTAAGTTATGTTACAAAAGCACATTTTTCTTATCGGTTGGCTTGTATATAGTACGGACATATTTCGAGCACACTAATTCTCATACTCTGCACCATGTAAGAAGGTGCAATTTAATTGACAATGAACCAATTATACTGAACAATCTTTTAGAGAAATTACTGACAAAACGTGTACAGTACTTTAATCCCCTCTTGTTCAAAGCACAAGCTTTGAATTGCCTAAATTATTTTTATACTAAAACTATTGAATCACTATTATAAGATTATATGAAGTACAAGATCATAAAATGTTACACATCTTTCAAAGTTTACAGATTACAGTTACAGAAGAGTCTATAGAGCAACTCTTTCTTTCTTCATCTCCAGTATTTCCTTTTGCATTTCTTTATTAATTTATAAAGTAAACAAAATACCCAAATTTTAAAGAGGTGATACAGGCAAATCAGTTACCATGTTTTTTCCCTTGCAGTGTCTTGAAAAAGAAATCTAATTTTTTGGATTAATAGGCAAAGCAAAAGATACAATCTAAGAAGTTTATGTTTTTCAGGAAGGTCTATTAGAAGTAGAATTGACTGGAAATCTGTCAAGATTAAGAAATTGGTTGGCAGTGAATATTTTCAATATTTAAATGTATCGAGTGGAGTCTTGCTGCAGCAGAGCAAAGCAATTCCAGATACAGGCAGTGGAATGAGTGAAATCACAGATCCTGAAGGAGAGGACTGGAACATCTAGACCACAAAAATAAGTATTTTGTCCTCACTGACAATAGAGGAGACAAAATTTTCCTCATAGTATTGGCAGAGGTACTGTCAGAGGTGTGGGTATGACTGTGGTTTAGTAGAACATATGAATTGAAATGCAACAGAGAGCAGAGTTACATATGAACCAAACTTGGGAGTCCAAGGCAGGTAAGCTTTTATATAAGGTCCTTATCCATCTCAGTCACTTAAATAATTCCAGCTACATTAATTTTAAATTGAGTTGGGTCTCAAAACAATAAGTGAATTTTATTCATGAATAAAATGCTTTGGAAAAAAAAGGAGAAAAAAAAAGCGCTGTAGTTCCTACAGAGTGAGCCATATTCTACTCACACTACCCACACACAGTCCCCTTGCCATCAGCAAGAGCAATGGAGTGAGGATGTACTTCAAGGCTGTGTCTAAACTGTTCATCTCCTGGAAGTCAGAAGACTTACATTGCACTCTTAACAGCACAGAAAGCTTATTAGGTTCTTTTCTAAGAATATTTAGAACCAATTAATGATCGTAGTGAGATATTTCTTTAGTAAATAGCAGTAATAGCAAATAGAACCATAACTGGAATGTGTAACGGGAATGCTATAAAAATTCTTGGTCACATTAACAAGGTTATATGCCCAGTTTTAATGACCTATGTGTAAAATTGCCTTTGAAATATTACTGCTAAAACTTAAAAAAAGCATAATCACAGCTTTAACAGATACTTAAATTTAAATCTGCACCCTTTTATGAAGAGGCGAGAACCTAAAACTCACACTGTACTCCTTAAAATTGTGAAACCAAACTTGAGGTCAAAAAGATTCATTCATATTGTAGATTGCGATAAAACTGGAGTTTTGCTTTCGAATGGAACACCATCGATCGAGAACACCAACAGCGATCGAGAAATTGGAGCTGTCCGTATCTAAATACTTGAGCTTTACAATGCTCGAGAAAAAGGGAAAAATTTCCCATGCTTTAATAGGTATTGCTTCTGAAATCAAACCCTGTGGCTATACACTATTTCACTTGAACTAATCCTGTATCTGCTTACAGACCTGAATCTTCCTGATTGCCTTTCCCTTTTGGTTCTGCTGCCTTGTAGATGAAAATGAGAAAACTCTGAGGTTGGCTCAGTACAAATAACAATAAAGGCAAACAAACAGACTTATTATAAAGACGTATCTTTTTGCCCTTATCCAACTGCAGCTTAATGCGGAAATTGCTTCAGGCACTGGAGCAGACGTGTTTGTCATTCCCACAGATGAATGTCTGGTTTGAGCAGTAACTCCTCTACATGTTGCATTGTCTTAGTCACTGCTGTGATGTGGTGTGTACATTTCTGCACACTGAGCTGAGCTCATCTCCTCTAAGAGAAGCAATTGCTCCCATGGAAAAATAGCAGTGGGGTGTAGTTACTACATCATAGGTGAGACACGGGTGGTAATTATGTCACCACAGCTGATGTCATTGGAACTACTCCCAGAACTGATGAGTCACGATGTGTTCAGTCACGTGCAATGCTCCTCCCCACCAGCACCAGACTAACCTTGTGCATTCACTTGGTCTTCAATTCTACACAAAATATTTTAACTGTATCTGATTTTGAAAAAGTGTTAATATCAAACAAACTATTCTAAGTCTGAAAACATCTGTCCCTGGCACACACTCCAACTGACATACAGGAAGTAGCTACTCAGAATGACTTTGGTAAATTTGGACCTCTCAGGCAACCTTTACTTTGCCCTTGAAGCACGACAAAGACATCTTGGAACGCAGTCGCAACCTATTAATCAAACTTGGCGAAATAGCAATACGTCATCAAGTTTATTTACTTAAATATCTACAAAATGTCTACCAGTTTGAGACACATTTCACATTTATTCCTGTCAGAAGCCGTAAAATTGCAAGTTTGCTTGGACATCCTGCTGCTTTTCACCAGCAATGACAACTCAGTTATTGGACATTTGAGGAATGCACTTGGATGTCCCAGGGAATTTTGCACGTCACTGTAATGAGACACGGGATTATGGCTCCACACCTACTGTTAAATACTGATATCTGTGGGTATAAAAGTGTGTATGCATAGACATATTTTAGCACATATTCTAAGTTTTCCAAATGTGCAACCTAACATAGCAGTTCAAATGGCTGCTCTTCATTTTGATGATTGTAAGAAATTGTCTGGTTTGTGAGGGCATCAAGTAGCCTGCAGCATATTCTGCACATTTAGCAAATCTACAACTAGGGGTTGTTTAATTTTTAAAGATGTGATAAAATTGGTAACAAATGGCGCACTGGTTTTAGCTACTCTAGGAACATCCCGGATGGCTGGACTGGGCTACAAGGCAAGTTCTCAGCGTTAATGCTTCCAGGGGACAGCCAGGGCACCCTGACAATGCCTGTAAGAGCTCTGACATTTATCTTCTAAAGGATTCTTTCTCTCTTAGAGACAATGGCCTAAACATCTTATGAAATTAAGTTAGGGTAGCAGGGTAAGGGCCCAAATGCTTTTTCATAATGAAAAATCAAGAAAATCGTTGAAGAATATTGTTATGTGACAAGCCTTATTTATAAAACCTTGGAAATTCCATTTGTATGTTAAAAATAAATTTCAATTGAAACAACAAGGACTCAACTGCTAAAAATAAATATTTGAGACTTTCATCTGGTGAATAAGTACTACAGATTTTTAATTTTGTTAAAATAAATTGTGCTTTAGTGCCCGAACACTGCTTCATTCAGTGCACAGGATTAGTAGTCTTTAGGACTGTACAGTCAAGTGAGTCAGGAAGTTATTAACAATATCACTTGTTGTATGAGTTAGAATGGAGTCTTCAGGAGCACAAACTCAGTTCTGGCCTGACCTTTGCTACAGCCTTTTGCTATGACATGAAAGTCACTGAAATCAGTGTTAATCGAAGGTAGCTGAACTGATCACATCGGTGGGAGTTGTCAGGAACAGATCAAACAGGGAGTGAGCAAAGGCCACAGAGTTTAAGAGCAATTTCATCCCTTTGTGCTGACTGTGACTGACCCTCTCCCTGACTCTCTTTCTGTAGGGCTCAAACTGCAACCCACTTTTCTCCCAGGAGCATAAAGGCTTTGAATATATTTCTTGATTGCGTGATCAGACACAACATTAAGGAAACATGGGACATGTTACTGATGGGAAGTAAGAAACAAAAGACCTTCCTAAGTTTTGCAAGGCCAAAGGCACTATGATTTTAACTAAAACTTTGGTAAGTGAGAAAGAAATTGCTACACATCTTCTGATTGAACTCCTACTTAGCAACTAGTGTATGGTACAGTGGGGTTTGTTAGATTCCAGTTTTGCTTTATTTCATTTTCTACAAATTAAAAGGACAGATATAAAAGGAGTCTTTGCAACAGGAATTTTGCTTAGATCTTGGATAAAAAAAAAATACCATTTTCCTTTGTAATACGTTATTGTTTAGGTTTCTTCAGGCAGGTGTGACAGGTTGGGCTGAATTAAATCAGAAATAACAACAAAAAAATCTATTATGCTGATGTTAAATCTGGCACAAATGAAGTGAGAATTATCCCATAATATATCAATACAAAGGGGAAAAAAACAGAATTACTAAACTGGGTATTTTTTTTAAGTCATGAGCCTAAGGAGAAATCAAACAAGAAAACACTTATCTTGTCAAAACTCTATGGAAAAGAGTTTAAATGTGTTCTATCAAAAGGTCAAGTAATCATAGTAAAAATGAAAAACCAAGGTGTGTATATGACTTACATTTGTGTCAGTAACACCTCAGAGGGCTTACTTTGAGCTTTGAAACTTCTCTGCTTACAGGGATCATATACACAACTATCTGTTCCTTTATCTTTGCTGGTTTATTATTTCTTAAGAACTTCTGCCTGACTTGGACAGCTAAAATCCTTTGCTACAACTTCAGCCCACTGACTCTTACTAATCCTTGCAGTGTTTTCTAATCATGTACAACAAGATTTGAACACCTACTCTCTAGATGCATGGTTGCTTCTCTTCACTAGGGTTTGGTTCACAGTAGAATTTACTGTGGTGCTAAGTTATGTAAAAAACCCCACCCATGTGTATTGTCTGTTTAAAGAGATTCCATGCAGTCTTAGAGGGACTAGGGTAAACAAATTATTTTATTTAAAGGCTTTGAGGAACAATTGTTGCCAACATTTTATGCCATACATTTTATCTCCAACCTACAACACACAAGACTCTTACTGGGACCATCCTGTCCACTGAAACCAGTGGAAACCAACAGGCTTCCAGTAAGACTGTGCTTTTGATCTTTAAAAGTTGATTTATAAATTACCTCATATAAACCAGAAAAAGCTCCACTTTGGTTCCTGAAATCTGTTCATTTAGATCACCTTAAATACTTTGTCTCATTTGTTACTAGTAATTAGATAATGTAAGAACGAGCGTAAATTATAATGCCCTCCAAAAAAACTTGCAGAGAATTTACCTGCATGCCACCATCTTTTTTTTTTTTTTTGTGAAGAACAAGGTATTTCTCTAAATGCACATAACTAAATATATTTGTTGTAGTCATCAGCTGCTGATACAATAGGAAAAAAATTACAATAGTGAAGGGTACGTGGTATATCTGGGAACCCAGCAACTGAATTAGTAACTGAAGTCTTACAATAGTATATAGTATTATACAGTATGAATCATAGAATCTTTGGATCTGTGATCTTTATTTAATTCCAGAATCTGAAAGAGATATATAATCACTGGACATAAAATGTAATAAACAGTAATTAAATAAATAGACAATTAGACATTGCAATGTAGAAATGCAGCTGCTTCTAAGGAAAAAAAAAAGAGGTTTTGGAAGAGAGCAAATCTATCTGAGCTACTGCTAATGGGATAGTCAGTCCAGCACAACAAGCCAAGGAAGCGTTTGAAATATTTTGGTACAGGTGATTTTAATAGTCTGAGCCTAAATTGCCAAAACATTTTTTCAAGATGGATTGATGGTAATTCTGAAATGTTTACTTGATCCTATATTGAAAATAAACAGTAGGCAGAAATTCATGCTTTTTGCCCTAAGAAGAATTAAGCTAAATGGTGTTCTCATGGAGATGAGAAAGATGAAATAAAATAGTGCCACTGCCACTGCTTTTTAAACTCTATCGCTTCTGAGTAATTTGAACAAGGAATGGTATTTTCAAAATGCAGAACACAAAACCAGTTTACATTATTTTATAGTCAGAAGCCAGAAAAGGGCAAGAACATGGGAGTCCTGAACTTTAGTATTTCAGAACTAACAACCAAGCTAACACATCTTACTCCAAGCACTGTTTTCTAAGACTGAAAGGGCAGTGATTTCAGCAATGCTATTTTGGGGGGAAAGCAATCAATCTAAAGAATGCATGGTATGAGTAACACCAACAGAGACTGAACTGTTACAGGGACTATCAAATGATTTTAAAACTCAGTGTTGTTCTGCTTGTTCAACTGACAGATTTAAAGTAGCATGTGGATAAAGACTGAGAAACACAACTAAGTGTTTATGGTTCTCTGTTCTGTGCAAGATGCCACCAGAGGGGCTTGTACAGCCAAGAGTAACTTACATGAGCTTCACAAAGAACTGTAGAAAAATTATTAACAAAAAAATGGAAATATGAATAAGAAGTAGTTATAGCTATATGTTTTAATCACATCTAAAAAGAAATCTGCCTTTCCATCTCTGTCTGTTCTTGACAGCATCCTATTTTTTAATAGTATTGACATCCTAAAATCCATCAGGAGCACAGCTTTAAGATTATCTAAATCACATAGCTAAAAATAAGGCTTTGTTCTGACTTCTGAATATGGTTTAAGTACCATTAAATTTATTCTCACTCCTCCTAATTAAAATCCAATTTGTGAAATTCAAACTGTTCATTCGTTTCTGTGCAAGCAAGGAAATGTAAAACAGTATGCACAGTTCACAGAAAAAAACCCTCATATCGATAGACAATGAGTATTCCATGAGGTAAATGACTGTATTGAAGAAATCTCAAATGAATTTTGAGAGAGGTCTTTAGAGTGATCCAGCTGCACCACAGGAGTAAGCCACTAAAATGGGATTTTCTGCCTTGTATTTGTAAAATGAACATCTGAACTGCAGTAAAAAGATATTTCTGTCCTTTGAAGTTTTTCTACATATATGTTTGAGGTAGTAAAATATGCAATATTAGTCCAAGAAGAGAAACATTGTAATGCTGTAAGTTAGTAATAAATTGACAGCAAATTATGTAGCCAAACTATCACAAAAGAAAAGGTTTAATTGTCTGCTGTGGTTAAAATACAGTGATAGTTGGCTTCATATTTATTTCACACAATACCCCAATTTATATGATCACATAGAAAATGAAGTGGGAAACAATTTAAATTAATAAGAAACACATTTCATGTGACTGTTTACTTTGATCATTGAAGGAATAGAGACAATCAAAGCTTGACTATAATTTTAGATCTTATACAAGTGCAGTTTTAGAAACTTTAAAATCGATGTTCTTAAATTCCAGACAGGAATGAGCTCAGGTATTTAAGACAATGATAATTTGCACTACTGAAATGGCTGGATCTAATTTGCAGCAGAAAGTGTCATCATCTTTTACCTTTATAGTTGATGCAAGTAAAATATTTTTGTCAGAAAAAGAAACAAGTTTAAAACTTTCCAACTCAAATTGGAAAGTAATGTTACATTGCAGAAAAAAATGCATGTTATCTTCAGCCTGAATCGAATGATAAAAATTTGAGCTTTTTTTTTTGTATTAGTGCGAGAGTAAAAGTAGAGAAAAATCATAGAATCAGTCTACAAAACATAATTAAAGAATGCAGAAAACTTTAACATGTGGTTCTTAAAATGGAATAAAAGAACTCTGAAAAAATATTTCTAGTTCAATTAAAAGTTTGATTTTATATCTATCTCCTTTTCATATTTTTTATAACATTGTTATTTATTTTTTGTTCATAAAAATACCTAATGACAGATCATTTTATAAGAACTGCAGATTTGACAGTAGAGCATTAAACTAAGTAACCTTACCATACTCCATGGAAAGAAAAAGAATGGAAAGAAAAATCCTGTCAAATTTAATCTAGAACATTTTTATTAAATCAACAGTGTAAGTAAAGCTTTCCCACAAGAAGTTTTCAGTCACATATGCTAATATGCATGAAGCATACAGCATGGAAAGTTCTGTACTACAGTGATATGTAGTGTATAAAGATGATTATGTGAATCCAGATAAAGGAAACTTCAAAGAAGACAGACATTTAAAATCAAGAATAAAAATTAATGCCATTTTCCTAGCTGGGCAGTTACTTTTAGAGAAGCAACTATGTTTAATTTATAATTTATCTTGTCACTGAATGCACAGGAAAATTCTAAGCATCTGCAAAATTAAAACTGATTAAAGGACGGAGGAATGCAGTCATAGTGCACAAACACCACCCCAAAAATCTTAATGCATATGATGTAATTGAATAGCACTGTATCACTGTACCCTAATCTGCATACAATAATATATATTTATTGGCTACTAAGCACTCAAGTGTTTTCTTCTAACCTTTGGTCTATGAGAAGCCATCACTGACCTCACATCTCATGTACTTCTCAAGTGTGTAATATCCACTTGGAAAGATGACTTTCTCTGCCAGTAATAGCTACTCATATATACGAAACTACTAGACTGTCTCTGATGATTATCATGTATTTTGATATGTAGTATTGTAGCTACTAACACCTGGACTTACTAAAAGAGGATTATATGACAGATCTACACTCTGACAAATTCAGATTATTTTTTTTTCAATTACAAAGCAGGGTAGATACAGGTATCTCCTGAAAGGTTACATAAACCAACCATATCCTGTAATATTTCCACTACTATTACAGTTTCAGGTTTTGAATGTAAGTATAAAAACAGGGTATGAAACCAAGCATTTGAGAGTGACCAGGTAAGGAAGAGCTAAATAAGAAGACGCGGAATAAGAATATTACCAATACAAACTCAGATCCTGGCTAAATCCGGACTGTATTTAAAAATAATGTATTAAATATGGTTCTTTCTGAAGAGAAACTTGATTGTTTGGTTGGTTTTTTTTAAAAAATATGTATTTATGGGGTATCTTGAAGTGAGAGTTTAACTGAATTACACAGTGGGTTTTATCTTTGAGTTCACATTCATGTATGCTCCAGCTTATGATTTTCATGCCTGATTAAATAACCACACAGGATTAAAAAATGTCCCAGGAAGGTATTATTTTCCAAAATTCAGCAGAATGCTTTGATTACCTCAGACAGCTGCTCTATTACTTTTTTCAGGTCACTTTGAAGAGTTGCACCAGTGAAGGTGGCTCAGCCTGGAGCGCACCAAGGCCCAGCCCTGGCTCACACACAGACTGTTGTGTTCAACAAACCACATCATCTGCCCGGCCTGGTTTACCCTGACAAAGGCAGCACCATTCCAAGTCATGGGCACAATATCTCAACATCCTTCAGTGACCACATTTCTCTGACATCCATACAGATACTACTTTTATCAGTGTAGGCTGTGGGAAAAACACTGGGAAATGAGCAAGGAAGGAGGCAGAGATCAGAGCCAGCTCACAGCACTAAACACCCTGTTCTCCTCAGGACCAGATAACATTCATTACCACTTAACCCTCTAGCCTTCAACCACCCATGTACCAACATTCTGACAGCTCACCATTACTCCAGTTGCCAGAAGTCAGGCCAGAAAAGGCAGGTTGTGATGGTTCTATGTCAAGGAATGGCTCAGGGAGGACACAAATCCGTGACTACAAGCATGAACAAGCCAGCAGATGGACAATGAACCGTCCCTGGGAAAGTGGTAAGAGGAACACAAACCGTCCTTGAGCAAGTGAAAAGAGGAACACAAAGCAATGAAATAATCAACAAATAGAACTGTGCCCAGGGTGCTTAAGTGTGCTTGCTGCATGTAAACTAATCATAGTGTGTATCAGAACGGTAGCTAAAGTATGTAACCAATCAGTAATGAGCTGACAGTATATAAGTGAAGCATAGACAGTAATAAAGTGAGCATGATTGTAACTCCCCTTGAGTCGCCATCATTGCTTCCAGGCCTTTTCCCAACAAATGGTGACCCCGACGTGATCAGCCGGAGCCAGAGCCAACGACTTGAGCCGGGCCACTGCTCACAGAGGCAGGGGAAGAAGGAAGGTTTGTCACTAGCCAGACGAACATAAGGCTCTGCAGTAGCGGAGGTCGCGCCCCGCCGGCGACAGGGTGAGTATGGAGCTGCAAACGAAACGACTGCCTGCTTCCTCGGAGTATCCTCTCTAAGAGAAGCATTCATAGGAAACAAGAGGAGGTCGAGAAATTGCTTTGCTGGTCTAAGCAGAACGGCCGTTTATAAAGACTTACTGTTAGCGTTTAGTCCCCAGGAGTGGAGGGCGGTGGGAAATCATCCACTGCCGGGCCACCCCTACTCAGCTGGACCATCAACACCACAACCGGGATCGCCGAGGGAGGTGTGCAGTCGGGGAGGAGATGGGGAAAACACTCAGCAAAAAGGAAGAAGTGGTGTTAAAGCCCCTCCAA
>JANHFZ010077398.1:0-11527 GCA_027560215.1 Halcyon smyrnensis
CTGCACAGCGGAGAAGGACTTGGGGGTGCTGGTAGACAGCCGACTGAATATGAGCCAGCAGTGTGCCCAAGCAGCCAGGAAGGCCAACAGCATCCTGGCATGTATCAAGAACAGTGTGGCCAGCAGGAGCAGGGAGGTGGTTGTACTCCTGTACTTGGCACTGGTGAGGCCACACCTAGAATACTTTTTCCAGTTTTTAGCCCCTCACTAGAAGAAGGATGTTGAGGTATTGGAGTGAGTTCAGAGAAGGGCAGTGAAGCTGGTGAAGAGTCTGGAGAATTTCTCCTATAAGGAGAGGCTGAGGGAGCTGTGATTTTTTAGTTTGGAGAAGAGGAGGCTCAGGGGGGACCTTATTGCTCTCTACAACTGCCTGAAAGGAGGTTGTAGGGAGATGGGGGTTGACCTCTTCTCCCAAATTAAAAATGACAGGACAAGGGGGAATGGCTTCAAGTTGTGCCAAGGGAAATTTAGGTTAGATATCAGGAATAATTTCTTTACAGAAAGGGTAGTTAAGCATTGGAATGGGCTGCCCAGGGAGGTCATGGAGTCCCCATCCCTGGAAGTGTTTAAAAACCGTGTAGATGTGGTGCTGAGGGACATGGTTTAGGGATACTGGCAGTGTGGGGTGAATGGTTGTACTCAATGATCTTAAAGTTCTTTTCCAACCAGACGATTCTATGATTCTATGATTCTATGAGGAGTGTTGAAATGGGAGTATAACCTTCAGGATGTCCAAGAGATCGTTTGAAACAAAGATGACTTCAGCAGCTTGAGTGGGAGTGCCAGCCCGAACAGCTAGTGAATGTCTTGTGACCATCTGCTTGTTGAACTGTTACTTTGATGATAGTTTCAAAAGGAATTGAGAAGAACCTCTGTGTTTGCCTGTATTATTGCTAAAAGGAGCATGGCTAAGTGCCAATATCAATCAAGCTTTTGTGGTAAGCATAACCGGCTATGTAAGCTGCTTGTTGTTATAATAAAGTGTCTCTCCTGCATATCAACCGCAGAGTCCATGTCATGATTCACCACAAGTCTCCAGAAGCATTCAAAGACTAGAGTGTGCTGCAGGTTCCACTAGGGAAGGTAGTGTCATTAAATGGCAGAGTAAGTCCTATTGAAGTTTTGATTCTTCCATGTCCACCAGGCTGACTATTGCCCAAATAAGAAGGTTTAAGTGTTATCTCCAAGAAGCTAAAACCAATTATATCTAACCTTAACAGGCTGTGTGGCTTGTATTCAATTTTGGATGAAGTTATATTTCTTCCTGCTTCTCTTATGAATTTCAGACATAACTGAAGCAATAGTACCTCAATGGTTGTGGGCAATACTGTAATTTATTATACTGTTGCTTAGTTTGAATATAGTAGTCTACCACTACTATAGTGGTAAAGGTTAGTAGGCTGTGAGCACTCTACTATCCAGGTTTTCCTTCCTTTTCCAAGGCTTATTGAAATCCAGTGTTTGACTCACTATCAGTGGGTGAAGGTTTTTCTTTTTGCTGTGTCAAACCCAAGGTATATTAGAGTGTTCTGTGCTGTAAAGCCTAGGAGACAGAGACTCAGTAGCTGTTGACTTTCAGGCTAGAAACATTACTGCTTTATTATCTTGTAGGCATGTTTTGGGTTTGTGTCTGGCAGTGTTTTGATAGAGGGAGAGGAATCTGATGGCTTAGACAGAGATCCCTCTGCTCCAAAGTTGGACCTGACTCTGGCCATGGCAGAGCCAACCAGTGCTCATGTTCATCAAATTAACATATTGAAGAGGGGAAAACCTTTTGGTCAACTTCTATTTGTTTGAGGATATCTTTTGTTTGGACAGGAATGGGACAGAAGAGAGACAACCACATGGCCATCCAGGTGTCAGTGAAGAAGGACATGAAGGAGACACGCAGAAGTGATATCATTGCTCAGAAAAGATTAGAAGTTTGCAAAATACGGCTATTGATATATTTTAAGGTAGTTAAAATGGAAAAGTCTTGTGTGGCTTTTGCAATCACACACCTAGTAACATGCTTATTAACCTACTCTTGTTTTAATTATAACAGGATCTGATAACTAATAATAATAGGATATCACTGTCTAGAACAATGGCTATACAAAGGATAATGAGTTGACCAACCAACTAGCTATAAAGAACTGTTGAAGATTGAGAAATCTAAAACTGTCAGAAAGGTAATTCTGGCAGGAGATCACAAGCACAGATTCACGGACTACCTACCCCAATTATACTACCTCCTCAAAAGACCAAGAAAATAAGTAGTTAAGATAATACATAAAGCATGTGCCATAATTTACATAGTAATTGAGGAAATTTTGACCAATCATATAGTTGAATAACAATTAATATATACTAGAAAGAGGAACATGATTAAGATTCTGTGTATAGATAACTGATAGTTTCAGGTGTTGGGCATGCTGGTTTTGACCCAGCACCCATGATTGTTCACTAATGAGAATAAAGAAAATACCTTAACTTAGTATGTGCAATTTGCAGTTGCATACCAGGTGATGGATGCAGTTTGGAGGAAACAGAAGCAGCCATTCCCCTTTGGCCTGTAATGAGATTGCAGACTGAGCCTTTGTAGCTCTTAGAGATCAGTGATGGTGAAGAATCCCATCTGAATCCCAAGAAAATCCCATGCTGGAGCAGGAGACTGATACCAAAGTCGGCTGTGACTCTGAGGGAAGTCTCTGCAGGAGCAGTCAATTCCTGGGAAGTTTATGACCCATAGAGGGGACCCATGCTAGCTGAAGAGGTTCATTGTCACCAGGTGTTGTTGTAGAGACGGGCACAACACACACACAGAAAAGTGAGCAAAAAGCTTCAAAGCCAAGAGCTAAAAAGCCCCCTTTACTATACTGACAAGCCTTTTCTACATCTTTCTTAAGAATGTGTGTACATATATGATTGGTTCAAACAAAGACCATTACTTCATACTTGGATACTTATTTCTCTCTGCTGTAACCTCGATAAGCTTTCTCTAATTGCCACTTGGCAGCTCTTGGGACTTTCTGGCCTCTTCAAGGGTACACAGTTGTCTGTTCAAGATCAGTATCAAGCTTACATTCCGATCCCTCGGACCAGCTGAGTTCTCCCATATTTCCCCATTTTTGTGTTTGTGCTACAAAAATTGCCTGTGCCTGCCTGTTGAAAGTCTGCAGAATTTCAGATGGGTTAACATAAACCTCCCTTTCTAATATGCACATTATAACTGTGTGGCTGGAAACTCAGAAAAAAAAAACATCTGGCATATCAAGACAACTTTACAGATCACTTTTTGCCTACAGCATTAAAACAGCTATCGAACTACATCTCTCCTAAGATTGTAGTCATACTGTGGAGGCACAGAAGTCACTTCAGTGGTAAAAATGAACTGGGTTATTTTATTTTTATTTGATTTCTACCATTTTTAAGTTTCCTATATTTTAATAAACAAAAAAACTTTTTAAAAAATGTGCTTATGTGCCATTAGAATAGTCATGATTCTACAAATAGTGTTAAGAGGAAGGCCAAAATACTAGTTGGAAGTTTTCGACTATTTTGTATGGTCTCCCACTGCACAGCTACCACTGTCTGCCCAGGTTTGCTATTTCTGCAGATGATGACTCTGTGCTAGTACTTCTTCACTAACTCTTTAAACTTTCTCAGTCCTTTCTTGCAATGTGTAATGCTTTTTAGGAAGCCAACCTGTCTCATCATAATGGGTATCTAGCAAATGGCTTTGTGGGATTTGGAACAAAAGGACAGCTTCTATTACTTATGGGGAAGAGCTAGCCAAAATCTTAGCATTATGTCACAATTCACACGCCTTCCTTTCCATCTCAATGTAAATTGCCTTTCCTGTGATTCAATGGCTCTCAAAATACTGTTGCTTAAAAGGAAACTTTCTAGCTCTATCACAGGAGATAGTTATTCTATATATTTCCACTATAAACAGTTAAATCTAAAAGTCCATCAATAGAATGTTGTCTGTTTGCAGCATTTCTAGAAGACAATAAAAGTCCTCATTAAAATAAAATACTCAAAGCAGGACAAATTTCCCTCACGAGTACATCATGGAAACTTCTTGCTCTGAACAAAAAATTGCCCAGGTGAAAACATACCTAAGGCAGTCCCTAGACTGTCTATTCAACCTTTGACACCATCGGGACATTAATCTGCCCTGCAGAACTCAGTGGAGTGTTTTTTACTGCCTGCTGTACCATGGTATATACAGAAACCTCTTGGGCAGGTCCTGTGGGGTACTACTGATAGGCATTTGGTGTTGTCAGCTTGTGGTGTAAGAAACCCACTATACTGTGGAAAGTCAAGGACTGTGGGAGCAGGGCTTGTAGAAGCAATTTCAGGAAGTCTAGAGGCCAAGGACAAGGCAGGATTATGCAGTCAGCTCATGACAGTTCAGGACTAGTAGACAGTGTATCAGTGTTGTTTCCTGCTGCACTGTGTGGCCACAGAGCAGATATCAAGCCTGGTTAGTGGCTGTGCTCTAAAGTGCCTTCTTTTTTCTGCAGTCTCAAGCAGTCTTTACTGGGATTTCACATTTCTGCTTCCGGAAACGGTCAAATTGTCTTCTCTCCCAGAACTCACAAAACCCCAGTATAACAGAGTGCACTGAGTTGGAAGGGACCTTTAAAGATCATCTAGTCCAGCCCCCCTGCATTGAGCATAGATATATTTAACTAGATCAGGTTGCTCAGGGCTGCATCAAGTCTGACCTTGAATGTCTCCAGGAATGGGGCCTCCACCACCTCCCTGGGCAACACGTTCCAGTGTTCCACCACCCTAGTAAGTAGAAGTAAAGAACTTCTTCCTAATGTCCAACCTAAATCTACCTTGGTCTAGTTTAAACCATTACCTCTCATCCTATTAATACATGCCCTTGTAAAAAGTCACTCTCCAGCTTTCTTGTAGGACCCCTTCAGGTACTGAAATGCCACTATAAGGTCTCCCTGGAGCTTTCGCTTCTCTAGGCTGAATAGACCGAACTCCCTCATCTTCTACTCACAGGAAAGGTGCTCCAGCCCTCTGATCATTTTCATGGCCCTCCTCTGTACCTGCTCCATCAGGTCCATGTCTTTCCTGTGTTGAAGGCTCCAGAACTAGACATAGCGCTCCAGGTGAGGTCTCACCAGAGCAGAGTAAAGTGGCAGAATCACCTCTCTTGATCTGCTGGCCACACTTCTTTTGATGCAGCCCACGATGTGATTGGCCTTCTGGTCTGCCAGTGTGGATTGTGGGCTTATGTCCAGATTCTCATCCACCAGTACCCCCAAGTCATTCTCCACAGCGCTGCCCTCAATCATATCATTCCCCATCCTTTGTTGATAATAAGGATTGTCCCGAGTCATGTGCAGGACCTTACACTTCATCCTGTGGAACTTCATGACATTCACCTGGGCCAGTTCCCTCTGGATAACATCCTGTCTCTCTGGCATATCAAATGCCCCATTCAACTTGGTGTCATCTACAAACTTGCTGAGGGTGCACTTGATCCTACTCTATATAATTGATGAAGATATTGAACTGTGCTTGTCCCAATGTGGAACCCTGAGGGATACCGCTTGTCACCCATCACCATGTGGACATCAATGCATTAACCACTACCATATGGATTTCAAGCTCAAATTACAAGTTTTGGCTTTTTTTCTATTCCTGCTCTTTTCCTTTTCTCTGGACTGATGCTGTGAAAAACTCAATAACCGAAGTTAAGCAGGCATTCTTTATTTTGCAGTGCTGTACTCACAGGGGATCATTCCTCCAAATCTGTGTACCGATGCAAGCTAGGTACTTACTTTATACGCAGGCTAAACCTACGTATTCATTACATTTCTTAGAAAGGGCAGTCTTATGCTAATGGTTTCTGGAATTCATCCAAGCCAAAAGCAGCCAATTTCTCTAATAGAATGCTGTGGGAAATGGTGTCAAATGCCTTACTAAAGTCAAGACAAACAATATCCACAGCCTTGCCTTCATCCAACAAGTGGGTCATCCTGTCATAGAAGGACATTAGGTTTGTTAAACAGGACCTGCCCTTCATAAACCCGTGTTGACTGGGCCTGATCACCTCGTTGTCCTTCATGTGCTCTATAATAGAACCCAGGATGATCTGCTCCATCAGCTTTCCTGGTACCAAAGTCAAACTGACAGTCCTGTAGTTCCCCAGATCATCCTTCTGTCCCTTCTTATATATGGGTGTTATGTTGGTTGACTTCCAATCTGCTGGTACCTCCCCAGTTAGCCAGGACTGCTGATAAATGACGGACAATGGCCTGGTGAGCACGCCTGCCAGTTCTCTCAGCACTCTAGGATGTAATCCATCCAGCCCCATAGATTTAGTCACATTGATGTTGAGGAGCATGTCATGGATCATCTTGTCCTGAATTGTAGGAGGGCTTCTGTCTCTTGGCTTGGGGAATGACTTTCCATGGTGCAAGTGTTTCCATTACTAAAGACTGAGGCAAAGAAAACATTAAGCACATCAGCCTTCTCCTCGTCTTTTATTAATATAGGAGTAGGATTTCTGCTTGGAGGTGAAATTTAAGGATGCCCTTTGAATTAAGTTTTGAGAATTTTGTTTGCACGTGAATCCCACTCACTTTGGCACATGAGGTTTGCTCATCCCAGAGACTAAAACGTGACAAGAGTGAGTCTGAACAAATTTCTTTACCTAAGGTACAAGGAAACCCAGCAAGAAGATAAAGTAATGAAGATGTTGTCTTTTCCAGAGAATGCAAGATGTTTAGCAGTACCGAGACTTCTTCATCATTGCATCTGTAGCAATAATGTCTGGGTTACAGAATTTGGAAGAAGGTGGCAGGCAAGGTGTATTTCCCTAGCTCTCTTCAGACACAGTTTTCAACCAAAATAATGTACTTTGCCACTTATTCCACCACATCTGTCTTTGCTTTTACTTTTTGGTTTTGTGAGAGTGATATACAAGTGTTGTAATGCTGTGGGGGCATAAATTCAGTCTCTACTACTGTAACACAGTAACTAGTGATAACACCTGGCTTCTCTGAATCTCATTTTCTCTCCCCTTTGTAATCCCTTCTTGTCTGCCTGCCCCTCATCTCACCTTCAGTCTACTTTCCACACATCACCTTAGTATCTCCCTGCAGATAACTCATGTTCTTTCTTTCCAAGAAGCAGAGTGGAAGTGGACAGCAGCACAGGACAGATGTTGGACTTAAGATTTGGCAGTTTCTTCAAAATAGTAAACAGATGAATTGCTGAATGTTTTTTAGCAAAAGATAAGATATTCCTTTACCATCTGAGGATTTTGGTGTTTAGGATTCAGTGTTCTGAATTTCTTTGCCAGTATTGCTGTATATGCACAGTTGGAAATTGAGAATTAATTACACTTTAATCACTGTTGAAAATGTACAGTTGTGATCTCCAGTGATGCTGTAAATATTTCTGGTGAAGTATGTCATTTCATATTCCAAAAGCAGGATAGTTTTTCTGGCAATCTTTAATTTGTCTGCTGAGTGCCTAATGTGACTCCAGACCAACACTTCATGCAGCAGCTCATCAGAGAAACAAGACCTAGTATCTTTTAGCAACTTTCTGTAAGACTGTGAACAATGATCAGGCTGTATATGGCTCAGATACCCAGGATGTGCAAGGCTGGAGCTGGGAAATTACAGAGTAGACATGCAAGTCTAACATGCATTGTGCAGTCAGGAGAAAGCAGAGTTTAAAATTCTTTTTTTTTTTTTTTTTAATTTATTATGGTCAATATGATTCCCAGTGCAACAATAACCCTTTTGAAAGCAAAAGACTCCATGGCAAGAAATAAAACTGCTAGTGAAGTTTTATTTAAACACCCTAAGGCTCTCATATATACAAGATACTTTATAAAGAAATTATTTTTTTTAACAAGCAAAATTCAAGCAGGTTTCTTTGTGCTATAGGTAATTTATAGAAAAAAAAGCAAAAATGAATGAAACTACGGTACCAGCTCATCATAGCAAAACTTAGTACAATGATTGGATAAAACTCCTTTAGAACAATGTGATGTCCCTCCTAATGCAGAGAGCACTTATAAAGGGGTCTTTCTACATGCACCAGCTCTTACTTTGCCAGCTACCTCAAGTGCAGTTCCTACTAGTCAAAAGCATGTTAAATACACAAAAACCCAGGTCTGATCAACTGGCTAGTTAAGATCAGGATGGAACTAATGGCTTCAAATTAGTTACAAGTAGTTGAGAAATTAGGTTTTCACAGTGCTGATGCCTAGTAGAAATCTTATACCAGGGTGAAAGACCTGATATCAAAGGCAATAATTCTATATTGGCACATAATAAGTTGGCAAAGAAGACATTTGCTTGCTGAAGAAGCTTGTGAAGCGATATAAGATGCAAAGCACAGGGTGGAAAAGGTGGAAGAAGAAAAGCATACAGTACTTACCAGGTTGGTGGTGAGAAAGTCTGCTTCTGGACGGTCCCTGCCATGACTGTGATCACTGTATGTCAAGGAGTTCATGATCCACAATACCATTAACCCGATCATGAACCTGGCTTGTGCTGTCCTGCACACACAGCATGGCCTTTATGCTTCTGTTGTGCTGCACAATCCCTTGCCTGAAGCGCAAACTCAGTCAGCTCATTGTGTATTGCAGGCAGCTCCCAGATGGCACCAGTAATTACTATGCCTGCCTGACCTTGTCTTTATCTAGCAGAGCAGCAAGAAGTTCTTGTAAGAACATCCTTTCTGTTTGACAGAGTAAGTAGAGAATAGACCTGTTTTCCAGTGACCAAAATGAAGGAGTATCTCTCCACAGATGAGATCAGTGCACCATGACATGGGAAAATCCATCCAGGATCCTTTTGATGCTGCACAACAATGGGGTACAGCATCTGAAGTGACACAAGATTTGCTTGCTATCTATATTCCTCTTTTCATTCTCACTAAAGCAGTTATTTTAGTAAGCCAATTTTGTCAGACCTTTCTTACTGAGACCCAGAAAGAACCCTGCACTGTCTCACTGTCTTTCACCTCACCTCACCTCACCTCACCTCACCTCACCTCCTTCCCCCTTGCTCTCATATTCTCACTGCAGAGCAGGCCAAAACTCAGACTACAGAGAATGTAAGTTCACTTTGGTTTGGCTCATTCTGCCTAAATAACTGGGTGGAAGTGAAGGGATGATGAAGATCTGGCTTTCTGCAGGGTGTGGTAGGAACAACGAAAGGACAATATGTCAAGTACTATGGTGAGGAGGCTCTGTGAACGTGGACCAGGACATCATGCACAGGCAGACAGAAAACCTGTCAAAGGTTCTATTATATAGACTGGGGATGTGGGTGTTCCTGAAAGCCATGGTTACACGATCCAGCTTTAGATAGGGATCTGAGATGTCAGACTATTGCTATTATTTTAGCTATCCTTCATCATCAGGAGTGTTGGGGGAAATCACAGAAATAAATCTTTTAACCTTTTGTCAAAGAACAAAGATAAAAGTGTTTGCAATGTGCATTAGAGCATATGGCTTTCATTCAACATTATCTCTTGTTCCTCTCTAGTTTTAGGGGCTGAAAGACTTTTATATGGACTTCTTTGTGGAAAAGCTATGTCTAACAATCCAGTAGACAATATTAGAAAGAGAGAGTGGAATGCAAGAAGAAAAGATCTGTGCCCAGCCACTCCACAAAGCAAGAAGAGATCAGACTGCATTGCCTCCTCCTGAAAAATTGCTTTTAACTCACCATCAGATCACAGCCTTAAAGCAGGGATGGAAAAGGTAAAATTACCTTGGCTAAAACAAAGCCTTATGAATCAGAGGCAAAAGGAAAGAATCTGCCATAAGCAGCAGGTGATAACACTGGTTAGCTAAGGATCCCTCACATAATCATGTAGAGTAATAAGAAATATTATCTGATTTTTTTCTTGCTGGTGGCTTGAAGGTGTGGACCTCTGTGTAGGAAGGAAGGAATGGAAACGGGGATGCGAGGCTTGCAGAAGCAGTAATACTTCACTCAGTAATATATGAGTGAAGGCTCTGTTTTGTTAGCTGATAGTGACTTTGAAAGTAAGTGTAAGACCACTGTCTCAGCTCTTTTTCTGTGTCTACTGGAGCTAGGGTGTGTGGACATCTTATTAGGTTCTTTGGGCTCCCAAAGGTTAGGGGGAGACTCATTCACAGCCTTTTTTAGATTGTCTATATCCCTCAAAGTCTAGGCTGAATGACCTCAGAGAGAAGAGTGTTGAGGCAGCCTCGTGGTCTTATGCACTCTTTAGCCCCAAACCCACCATATTCTCACATCAGCTTTTCCTCCCAGCTGTTCTGCTCAGTTACCAAGCTAGCTAAAGTCATCATAGTTAAAAATTCTACTGAAAATGAGTTTATTAAAGAAAGATTCAAGGCAACAGTCAGAGTTTTGCAGAAACTACTGATCATGCGACATCCTGTAAATTTTATAGGCTTTGTGTCTATTTCCGATTTTGATACAAATTTCCTGACTGTGCTATTTTCTCATAGCCTATCCCCAAATTTTTTGACAATCACAGAATCATTAAGGTTGGAAAAGACCTCCAAGATCAAGTCCAACTGTCTACCTAATGTTATCATAACCATTAAACCATATCCTGAAGCACCACATCTACACAGTTTTTGGGCACTTCCAAGGATGGTGACTCCACCACTTCTCTGGGCAGTCTGTTCCAGTGCCTCACCACTCCTTCAGTATAGATTTTTTTCATAATATCCAACTCAAACCTCCCATGGCACAACTTAAGCCCTTTTCATCCTGTCATTTCACTAGGTACTTGGGAGAAAAGACCAACACCCATCACCATCACTACAGACTCCTTTCAGGTCATTGTAGAGAGTGTCATGGTTTAGGGTCAGGGCAGCCCCTTGAACCTATAACAGATGCTCTCTGTTAACCCCCCTCCCCCAAAGGGAAGGAGAACGAGAATAAGGGAGAGAGACTTAGCGATTAGAAAAGGAAACTAGAACAGCTTTAATGAAAATGAAATTAATAATAATAAAAATGGAATATATACAAATATATACAACACCCAGTATCGAACCCAACCCCCCTGATGATAATTACATCACTGTCACCACTGATGCTGTGGAGCTGGCACTGAGGGAGTCCCAGACTGGGCCCCGCAGCAGATGGGAGCTGTGTTCAGGAGCGGAATTCTGGTACCGGGTTCAGGAACACACAGATCAGGATCGAAGGCAGAAGGAACCAAAAGAACACCCGAGCCAAGCCAAGCAAAAGCTGGCAAAGCAGGCCAAAAGGGAAGAAGAGCCACAGAGACCCTTCCAATCTCTCAGCTCTCCACTGAATAATGACATATATGGGATGGAATACCTCGTTGGTCATTTTATGATCACTTGTCCTGTCCGCTCCTCCCTGAAGGCGCAGCCTTTCACTTTTCTGCACCCCCCAATATGGTACACAAGATCCAGCAGTGGCCTTGGTCTGCATACCAATCTCTGGTAGTAACTCTAAACATGGGGTGTTATCACTGTTAGAAGCAGACACTGTCTGTGAGAACAGGCTGCTACCTTCAG
>JANHFZ010077400.1:0-11496 GCA_027560215.1 Halcyon smyrnensis
GACTTTCCAGCCCCCCTGGCTCTGTTCCTGTGTGGGCTGCCCTGGGTGACCCTGCTGGGGCAGGGGGGTTGGACTCGGTGATCTCCAGAGCTCCCTTCCACCCCCCACCATTCTGTGCTCTCTCTCTGGAGCACAGAGCCCATCCTCTGTACTTGGGCTGTGTGAGAACAGCACCAGTCACAAGGACTCGGCATTGAGCGTGTTTTATTTTCCTTTCTAGGGACAACCTGAGTGCTGTTGGTACGGGGTGGGTTTAGCAACAGCAGCTCTGGAGAGCCAGGTTATCACGTCGTGAAAATTCTTGTGGAATGAGACAGGTCTGGTTATCTTCATGGCAAATCATCCCCCTCACCCCAGGCTCGGATTCATGCTGCGGCTGATAGGAAGGAGGCCGAGTTCAGTTGGGATTTTCTGCTTCAGGGCTGAGAAGAAATAAATATTTACTGGTGGATTAAAAAAGAAAACAAAAAAGAGGGAGTTGGGGAATTGGTGTAACGGAGGACTTGTCATGCTGGTTACCACCTCTGCAGATCAAGGCAGTTTTTACCAAACTCAGTTATTTAGGAAGAAAGCAGCTGGAAGCTGGACACAAGGCTTCTTATTTCACTCTCTGAAACGTTGTCAACAGAGTGTTGATAATCTGTGCTGACTGCAGCCCTTCAGCTTCCTCTGCCCCAGACCCGAGGAGAGGAGCTCCTACCAGCACTGAAAACCAGACAAATGCAGAGTCTGTCTGTCATTTATCCTTAGGAAAGCTGCTGCCGATTGTCGTCCCATCACTTGCTCTGCCTGGTGCCTTGGGTACCGTAAGGAAGCTCACTGGGTGATTGTGGCTCCCCTTACTCAGAAACAGAAAACTCTTTAAAAATTAAATGTGTCTGCTGCGCTAACGCTGAAACCTTTACACTCTCCAGCTTCCCTCGTGATGGAAGATGCAGAAGATGCGATGCGTTGTCCCCCGTGTCTAGATGCATACAGCCCATTGGGGATCCTGCAAATAGAAGCACCCCAGGGTTGGGTTTTTTTGGTGTGAGTCCCTTCGGAATGTCTGGAGCTCGCTCCAAATGGCAACTCGGACGTTTGTGAGTGGCTGGCAGCGGCGGCGTGTGGAATACCAGGGCTGGGGGCTATAACCAGGTGAAGTTCAGCAATGATTTGAGACAACCTATGTGGTTTTTTTCCAAATGTGTCTTGCATTTCGGGGAAGTCTGGGGATTAAATGCGGGTTATTTCTGGCAGTGGCAGTCGCCTTTATTTCACCACTTGTGCAGACAGTCCAGGGCACGCCAGACTTTGTAGTAGCTTATTGCGGCTGATGCTGCACAGGGGAGAACTCTCATTCCTGTTCTCTCAGGGACAGAACAGAATCTGTATTCTTTCTTCGAAGCAAGACTTGAATTTCATAAGGTTATAGAAGTGGCTTTTCACTTCCTACCCTCAGCCCAGTGCTCTGGCTGATAGTCGGAGTCTGGGAAGTGTTGTGATTATCGGTAGAAATCGAGGCAAAATGAACTGTGCCGATGCAGATTCTGTTCAGGAAAAAAACAACGGACCAGTTTTCTGCACGGTGACATCTAAGGGTTGCAGAATCCTTCTCCTGCCTGTAGCAGCAGCTTTTTGGCCGGAGGAGAAGAGGGACAGGGAAGAACAATTCTCTGAGCTTGTAGGACAAAGAGCAGAGGGGTTGGTGCCTGTTACTTGGGACAAGCGGCATCATCCTCGGGGCCGCTCTGCGGTGATTTTGATTGTGCACCACCGGTTCTGGGTGACTTGGCACATTGTGACTGTACCTTGGCAGGAGCTGCTGTGGCTCCCGTCGGCCGCGTGCCCTCCAGCTCCCCTTGCACGGTGTTCCCGGGCTCCACAGGCCCCCAGAATGCTTTCCAGGGGAAGAAAAACCACCCTGCATTATGTCTTACAGGAGGAGGGGACAATTTGATCAGAGCATTGGCGAGTCTCACAGTCCTTTGCCCTCCCAGTTCTTTTTGCAGCAGCTAGTATAGCAAATACACTGTATGACATGTCTTTGGTACTTGTATCAATAATACAAAACGTTTAACCCCCCTTTACCAAGCATTTTGGATGAATCTTTTTGAACTGTCTTTCTTATTTATTGATACTTTCTGAAAACTTCAGGCCCTGGTATCATCAGAGAAAGTGTCAATATTCTGCTCCTGCCAGGGGCCAGTAAAGGGAAGTAAATCCCTGTTTTTCACCAATAATCCTATGTCATAAAAAGGAATATTCTTTCCAGCGTCCGTTCAGTTCTCAGCCTGGAGCAGAGGAAGAAAAAACTCACAGAACAGGTGATGGGAGAAACAAGGTGACTTTGAAATGGTAGCTGAGATGGACAGAAAGCAGAACAACTGGGATGGGATCTGAGCTTCCCAGTCACGAGGACAGCAACCAAAGCAGGCGGCTCTTTCGCTGTAGAGTCAGAACAGGGTGGATTTCAAGGTGCACTCATCTAAAAGGGGGGGGGGGGAAAGGCAGATGTTGACCTTTGGTGTGTTCCTCTGAATTTACTGTGTTGGGAATAGTACCAGGAGGCAGTGACCAGTGCTGAGAACATCTCCTTGGTTTCATTCAGCTTCTGAGAACCCCAACGTACTGTTACTACTTCCCTGTTTGTTGTTCTGCGGTGTTGATTTGATGAAGGAGCTTTCTGTGTACTGTTTCTGGAGAGGAAAGCCAATGATGTTTGCAAACACGTTTGAAGGGCACATCCTGAAAGCAAATGAGAATATTAACCTGAGCATGCGTTTTGCCCGCGTGCTGCTGCTTTGTTCTGGGACTGGAGTGGGGGTGATGGGGAAAGGGGGAGGAATGTGAATTTGGTACCCTTGCTTCAAAGCACCACTTGTAGTCTGGTTTCTCTTACCGCCTGCGTTCCTTCCTTCTGAAGCTGTGAATGTGACCTTAGTTATTCCAGCGCCTCTGGAGACAACTCGGAGGTGATGAAATACCTGTTTTTAATATCAGCCGCCTCTTCTGACGCAATCCCCAAGCTAAGCCGGTTTTCTTCCTTCTTTGGGTAAAATCCTTATGAAAAGATCCGCAGCAATTTTCGTTCAAAGCTGATAGCAACCAGTGTCTGAGCCGAGGTGCTTTGTGATGGCCCAGACCACGCTGGGTTCCGAGAGGGGATGGTTGGAGCAGTTTGGGAGCGTGGTGTCTGGCAGAGCCAAGCGTCTCCCTCCCTGCGCCGGGAGCAGTGTCTCTGGGTTGGCTCATTATTAGTATTATTATTATTATTGGTTAGATTGTCGTCATGGCCTCCACTTGAATTTCTACAGGGTTTCGGTGAGTTCCACAGCGGACTGAGCTCGTGAAGCATCCAGAAGGTGACAGGGCATTGCTGCTTGTGAGATGTACCAAGGAGTTTCACCTTGAAGCTCCTTGGAGGTCTGAAATCAATGCTTGGGGAAGGACTTTTAACCTGATGCTTCTCATAATGTCAGAGACTAGAAAGCCCTTGTTACATCTTCACTGCCTGCACACTGAGAGTTTAATGCAGTTCTTTGGGGTTTTTTCTCTTTAAATCAGTTCAGGCCGGGGGTGAGCACCAGCATCCCATTGCTGCTGCTGCAGTGAGATGATCATGTTGTTGGATGCCAGGCTGCCAGGCAGGTGGTGGGAACGGTTTGCAAGTGGATTTGGGAAGTGAATTTAACGTGGTGTTCCATCCTGGTGGGATTGAACCGCTCTGAGAGAGGCCAGTTGTGTTGTCAGGACTTGATCTGAGTCTCCGGGCGCAGCTCGTTGCTGTAAACCAAATGTGAGACGCTAATGAACTCCAGTAATGTGCGGTTCCCTCTTTGCATTGCGCATTATACAGCAATTTTCCTATTCAATAGTCCAGGATTTCTCAACGTTTCCCCCCCCAGGGTTTATAAATCAGTGCTCCAGACCTCGTTCGGGATTGGAATGTAGCAGATGAGATTTCAGTCCTTCAGGGAGTGTTTTAACCATACCAACATGCCTTAATTTCTGGCCACGTTTCTTCAGTTGTGTATTTCGGAAGGTTTTGTCCTCCTCAAAAGCGAAACGTAGCAAGGTATTACACAAACTGATTTTCTGAAACATAAATACAACTTTTCCAAGCTTTTTCCACGTGTTCTCTGTGTGTTGTCTTCCCGGTGATTTAATGGAATAGTTTTGTGTACTGAGATAAATATGATCTGTAAACTTAACCTTTGCAGCTTGTTCAGTATTACTGTACTGAGCTCCGTGTAATTGCTCGACCAACACATGTCACATTCTAAAAATAATTATTTACCTAAATTATCCAACTATTTTAATGGCATATGCCTGCAGGGACCAATCTGTTTTTTAAATAAAGATGTGCTGGGTGAAAAATGTTGAGACCCATATCAATATATACCGTGCAATCAAGAGTCAAAAGGTAAATAAAGAGCACTAAACGAGTTCTTAATTCTTTTTTTCCTGCTTTCTGGGCACATCTTGTAAGTCGAAGTGATGGGAAGAGGGGCCACGACACAATATTTCCACGTTTTCCATTAGTGATGTGAAAGTAAGGCTAGAACTTCATATGGCATCAAACACTTTAAATAAGAGTGAGTTGTGACCTCGGGCGTGTGGCCTAAAACATGTGAAATGTAGCCATTCTCTTGGAGAACAAAGCCAGTAAGACATCCCCACTCTTCCAAGCGACCTTTATCATGCTTTTGCGTAAGCAAAACCTACTTGGAAGCCAACTCTTGGTAGCCTTAGTCAAGGGAAGAGAGTTGAAGCAGACCTGAAGAATATTCTGAGGTTAAATTGATCTCATTTGGTACACAAAGAAAACCAGGCTGGCTGGAGTGCTTGCCTGGCCAGAAACCAGGCTTGGCTTGCAAAAAAAAAAATAGAAGAAGAAGAGGAAATGACAATGATGTCTTAATTTTGCACAGTTTCACCCAGTGCGGGGTGTTGACAGCTTCTCTTTAAAAGGGACTTCCCCAGCTCCTTGTGCTGCTTACAGGCACACATGAAAATACTTAAATTTTCATAGCCTGAAAACCTCTGTCCCCTATTAATGGCTGAGGGAAACGAGGCCGATGTAAAACATCAAATTCAGAAGGCTGTTGTTCTTAAATCCTACTATTTGTGGTCGCAGAGAGCCATTAAATCCATGCCCAGAAGGTTCACCAAAGCAGTGCTGACTGACTTTGTCTCCCAACTAATTTGTTTAATACGGCCATGGTTGCTCGTAGCTTTTGCAGGAGCAATATAATGAGATTAACCAGCCTCTGATCGCTTCATATCTGATACTGAAATCCCTATGGGAAGCTGTGAAAGTATCGCAGCTTTGTTGCTCTTCTGCAGGGGCTGTGCTGGCAAAGCCAAAAGGTGTTCTCGATGGTGTAGATTTGGTCGTTGGAATTATGGAGGAGCTGAGCTTCTGTCTGGCAAAGCCAGGAGTTGTTCCTGATGTGGTAGATTCGGTTGCTGGGATGGTGGAGGAGCTGAGCTTCACTCTGTAGCCCTGGAGGCAGCGTGGTTTTAAAGCGGCAGAGAAGAGCTGCTGAGGCTGCTGGGCGGGGTGTTGGGTGTTGGACAGACAAACACCCCCCTCCTTCCCCCCGCTGTGCGCTGAAGAGGGAAGCGAGTTTCGTAGGGAGACAATTATGCTACTGGAAAAACTGCTGTGACAGCTCCTGGCACCACAAGTGGAGTCACTGTGGGGGAAAAAGCCACGGTAGGCATACCAGTTCCTGCCACTTTCCTCCCAGTTAGCATGGTGGGTACGCGCAGTGCTGTCCCGACGTGCTCGCTCCTTCCGTTCCTGCCTTTGCCTTGTTCACTTGCTTCAGGCTGCAAGGCTTGAATGGTGAACCACCACCCAGAGGGGTGGTTTCCAGATTTCCCCCTGCTTATAAACCAGTTCGATTCCTTACGAGGGCCAAATTCGAAGCCTTTTCTCAAAAACAAAACAAAAATGGGAACCGTGTGGAAAAACAACCCACAAAGAAATGAAACCCAAATGAGAAGTGTGCATAATTTTAATTAAAATAACCCACCCAAACAAACCCGACCCCGCGGCTTGGTGTTAGTTACGAAGCCGCGCTGTGTTCCCGTGTGTTCTTCGGTAGGGTTGAGATGCTTTCAGCTGGGATGCAGATGTTGTGGAAATCTCCCCCCAGTCGCCACGTTCGGTCTCGCTCTGCACCCGCTTCTGTTGAAGGTGCCTGGCTGCTCTTCCCTTCATTTCCCCCAGTTTCATAGAATCATAGAGCAGTTCAGGTTGGAAAAGACCCTTGGGATCATCAAGTCCGACCATTAACCCTCCACTACAACCATTAACCCTCCTCTACAAGTTCACCCCTAGGCCGTATCCCCCAACACCACATCTAAGCGATGCTTAAACACATCCAGGGATGGTGACTCAACCCCCTCCCTGGGCAGCCTGTTCCAATATCTCACGACTCTTTCCATGAAGAATTTTTTCCTAGTGTCCAGTCTAAACCTGCCTTGTTTCAGCTTGAGGCCATTCCCTCTGGTTCTGTCCCTACTGACCTGTGAGAAGAGACCAGCATCAACCTCTTTACAGTGTCCTTTCAAGTAATTGTAGAGCATGATGAGGTCCCCCCTCAGCCTCCTCTTCCTTAAGCTGAACAGTCCCAGGAGGGTCCCTGCAGCTGATGAAGATGGTCGGTCTCCAGTTCCTGACCCTACTGAGCTTGGTGGAGACGTTGCTTTTGGGCTTGTGCACAGTACCTGCTGGTTACTCGTAGGTGTAAAGCCTCTTTGCTCCACCTTTCGGTGTCTGTGAAACGCTGGAGACACTCGAGTCGCACAACCCCCTTTTCCCCAGCAAACATCTCCAGTTTGAGATACATTCTCCCTTTCAAGGGCTTGGCCACACATGGAACTTCTCAGGAACAGCTGCTCGCAAGCAATTCCAGATGTGGACAGCCCCTGGACGCGGCGTTACGTTCTGTATTGAGCCTGTTTCTGCCAACCTGTTCCCGTCCCTGTTATTGCTTTTTAAGCTCAGGGTTAGCTCTTTGCTAATGTAAAATATAATTTCTAGGGACTTCTAGAGCACAGAAGTCACACACAAAAATGGGAACTGCTCGTGTTCAGGGCTCGGTTCTTCTCCCCATTGGGGGTTGGCAGATGGAAGGTGCTTCGCTGCCATCATGACCGTCCCTCTGACGAGAGCTGGGGGATTTGCAGGGTCTGCAGAGCTGTTGGGTGTGCAAAAGTCTTGTCTTTGCTGCTCAGGACCTTCAGGAGAGAATTTTAGCCCCATGAGAAGTGGTTACTCAGTTATGTCTCGGGTCAGAAATGCCAGTGTGGTAGGGCAAGGGAGCATCTGAACTTCTCAGCCATGAGACTTGGTGAAAACAAAGATTTCCCTTCAAAGACTATTGACTTCAGTTCCTTGATTGTGATTTTCCTTATTCCTTGTTTCTTTTTTTCTTTTCCCGCTGAGGAAACATCAGAGCACAGGTAATTCTAAATACTGGAAATCATTTTGGGGCGAGTCAGTGTACAGGCGTGGAGCAACAGCCCACCTGTCTGACCACGGTTACACGGAGAAGAGCTGGGAAAGCCACCGGAGAAAGAGCAGGGCTGGAATTGCTTGAACCTTCTTGGCTGCTCGAGGCAGCGGCATCTGTGGAGCTGTGCCAGCTGGAATCCGGCTGCTCCGCAGATCTGGCACCTGAGGTTGAGTCCTGTCAAAGTACGTGGTGCTGGAGAATCCTGATGGGTTTGTTTGCAGACAGGCAAGTATCAGTGCAAACTTGGCTTGCCAGGGTGGAGGGAAAGCACCGTCAGCACCTCTCTGCACAAGCCTTTCGAACTGGCTGTGTTGAAGGTGAGGTTGGTGTGGGTTCTAAAAGCCATGATGAGTTAATTGAGGCCAGAAACCCCCCGGAAAGCATTCCTGTAGGTGTCTGCTGGTTCTCCAGTGTAGGGCTGACTCTGCTCCCATTCAGGCCAGTTCTCCGTCGGCAATCTGCGGCTCTCCCCCGTGCCTCACGCTGTCCGGAGTGCAGCCCTTCAGCAGAACCCGACACCACCCGGGGATCTCGCTCTGCGCTTTTTCCTTTGGATTTTCACAGAATCACAGGATCATTCAGGTTGGAAAAGACCCTTGGGATCATCGTGTCCAACCATGAACCCTACTCTCCAAGTTCACCCCTAGACCGTAGCTCCCAACACCACATCTAAGCGATGCTTAAACACATCCAGGGATGGTGACTCAACCCCCTCCCTGGGCAGCCTATTCCAATATCCCACCACTCTTGCCATGAAGAACTTCTTCTTCGTGTCCAGTCTAAACCTTTTGTGGAGGTGAACATTGCGGCACGTGTGAAGTTACTGAAATGTCCTGTTTAAACGTGAATTTTAGTGTTACTGCGAATGGCAGCGTAAGCACATGGTGCTGATTCATGGGGCAGAAACCTTCTGAGCCTTTTCAGTGTTTTCCTCTCCTTTGATCAGTGGTGAAGATGTTAAAAGTACTTTTGTGTATTTGGGTGCCAACAGGATGTCAGATTGTGGGAAAATCTCTACTAAAAGGAAAAAAAGTTAAAGCTGATTTGATAAACTAATTCTCTGGGTTTTGTTTGGCTCTTTTCATACCTTGTAAATTATTGTGGCGGAAATGCAGAGAAAACAGCAGTTTATTCTCAGTTCGATGTTTCCTTTTGTGTTCAGCCCTGGGATTAGGTACAGCAGGGTTAAAACACTCACTCTGCTGGCAAATGGCACGAGCAGGCATTGGTCACAGACTAAATGAGGAAGGGGCAAGTATCTGTAATATCACAAGGTAATAATAACATTTTTTCCTGGTTTTATTCCTTCACAACTGCTTTGACGGGCAGATCTGACTGGGTTTTACGTTTGTTAGTAGCATTGTTTGGTGTCCTCACTCATAGATGGAAATTCTGTAAGTTGGTGGTTGATTTTGGAATGTGTTTGGTTAGAACATCTCGGGGCTGTCACATGCAGAGGCTTTTACCGTCTCTGCTTGTCGATGTTGTGCGTGTTTGGCCCGTGCCAGGACGTGTGATCACAGAAGGATTTAGGGTGGAAAAGACCCTTGGGATCATCGTGTCCAACCATGAACCCTACTCTACAAGTTCACCCCTAGACCATATCCCCCAGCACCACATCAAAGCGATGACCTCGTACGTGACATGTTTCCCTTTTAGGAGAGAAAAATAACATGTGGTCCGGTGTTGCCTCACAGCCCTGTGCTTGAACAGAGGGAGTGGAACACTGAATTTAGAGAGACCAGAATAAAATCACCAGGGATTTCTCCAAAACGACAAAAGGATTTCTCCATCTTTTCAATTCTTGCCTCTCTTGAGGTTCTTCCAGCCATTCACCTCTCCCCCTCGGTGATGATACCTTATCCCAGTGTTGGCTTGAGCAGCTTTACACCCAAGGCGCTGGGCTTTGCCAGCCTTGGCTTTCTTACGGGCATCGCTGCCTGAATTTGTCACCAAAAGGCTCATTTTAAAGACACGCTGATTTACTAAGAGCAGCTTTTCATCTGCAGCATGACCGACCCCTCAAGCGTTGAAAAAACAGCAGTCACGTTGCTGAAAAATCACAAGATTTACTTGAAAAATTAGGCCTTTTATCGTGCATTTTGATTTTTATTATTATTATTTCATTTTTCTTCTAGGATGAGTTTTTAAGTGCAAGATGGGTCACGTTGTTCCCCTTGCCTCTGCAAACTGGTTTAATCACGGTAGTGAAAGTTGGGAATCCTTCGGGGAATATCGCTTCCCAGTTTGGCTCCTCCGTGACTGGAGCTTTGAAAATACGAAATTCTGGGAGAGTCGCAGTGAAATGCCAGGAAATTCCAACACTGAGTCTTGCAACTTGTATTTTGAGATGCTTAGAACTCAAGGTCCTGTCCAGTCCCGGAGATGTTTGTGCAGGTCCCGTAAGTCCTTACGGTTGGTCTGGCCACAAAGAGATTTCCCCATTTCTCTTCAGCACCTTGAAAAACATCAGGGAAGATCCTTTCTCTGCATGTGCACGTATAAATATGCACACAGTTTGTATATTTTTAAATGATTTTGTGTATCGTGTGGAAATAGCCTGAAACACCATTTCATCTTCAGAGTACGTCCTGGAGTTGATGGCCTCCAGCTCCACAGCAGTGAGGGGATGACAAGATGCTCCTCTCCCTGCTGCCACAGACCTGGAGGAGGAGATTCTCTGATTCCAGCCGACAATCTATTGACATAGGATATGGCATTGGTAACAAATTCCCTTTGAGATGTAGGAGTGTTGCTGAGCACTGGCTGGTGCCCACAAAGGCTTTTTCATCTGGACTTTCTGAATCACGATGGGCCTCGGTACAGGGAAAATTTTTGACAAATCCCCAGCGGTTGATGAAAGAACAGAAGGTAATTTCTTTTTTTACCCATTCTCTTGTGCATACACAATGTTTTCCTGGTGCCTGCTAAGGAAGAAGGGTCACCAGGGAGCGTGGATGCCCAGAGGTGGAAGGACTCGTAGGAAGGACCTTTTGACTGCTCTTTACTGGAAACTGGACTTAGCAACCACGGATTAAAAATCATGATGGGGTATCGCATGGAGTATTGAGGACAGTACCTGTCGGGCAACTTACCCTGCTGTTACCTGCTGTTAAAAACAAGCAAACGACCAACTGTTTGGTGGTTTGACTCGTTGGCATAAAAGAGACAACCAGCGTTTCCTACTCGGGGCTGCTGTTGTCTGCTCCTGCGTGTCTGGAAACGCTGGGACTCGTAGGAGACAGCAGCACGTGGTAAAACTGCAGGATACACGCTGTTCCAGGACATGGCTCTCTAAAAGGACTCCAGCAAGTTAAAGAAACCAGGCTGGTTATTAAATAACACTGACTCAAAGCTGCAGTGTAGTGAGGGGGCCTCGGGTTAGTGCACCAGATGCGACTTTCTGGAGAACAGATTTATTTTGACCCTGTCACCATAACGAAAGGCAAGAAGGTGCAGGAATCTGGTGCTTCTCACGTGGCTCCCTGTACTACGAGGAGGAGAAGGCCAGGCACAGGAGAGGAAAAAGGTACTGGCAGGGTCGTGGCGGTGGGAACTCCTGGGTGGAGGCTGTGCTGGCTCTGCACCGTCTGGCGACCGCCGCAGCATCACCATCTGCACTCTCACCTCGTGTTCCAGTCCCTTGGACTGCCAAGTGTCGGGGTTTAGGGTCAGGGCAGCCCCGCAGACCTGTGACAGCCGCTCTCTGGTAACCCCCGTCCCTCCCCGGATGGGAAGGGAAAGGGAATGAGGGAGAGAGACTGAGCCAGTAGAGAAGGGAACAGCTTGAATGGAAATGGAATTCATAATCATAAAAATGGAATAGATAGAAACCCAGTATCTAGATATGTACAGATAGATACAAAAACCAGTACCAAACCCAACCCCTGACTTCCCCCCCCGGCCCCTGATGGCAATTCCATCACCATCACCACTGATGCTGAGGAGCAGCACTGGGAAATCCCTGACTGGGCCCAGTGGCAGA
>JANHFZ010077401.1:0-11480 GCA_027560215.1 Halcyon smyrnensis
CTTGTGAGGATTTAAGTGGCACAGCAGGTCCCTAACTACCTCCTCCTGGATTACAGGAGGGATATTCTGCTCCCCATACATGCCTACCAACTCAGGAGCCTGGTTGCCCTGAGGGTAATCTGTTTTTGTGTTACTAACTTCATCAAGTTGTTTAGAGAACTATGCCACTGCCCTAAAACAGGCTATTCCCTGTTTTTCATAGCAGAATAACCAGAAGGGTTTGGTGGTGTCTGGTAACCCTAAAGCAGGAGCTCTGATCAGTTCCTTTTTCAACTGATGAAATGCTTGCTCAGCCTCCTCATCCCAAATGAGGCTCTTTGAGTTTGTTTTTAAAAGTCCAAAAAGTGGTTTTACCAAAAGTCCATAGTTGTATATCCACAAACGACACCACCCTGTCATGCCTAAAAATGTACGAAGTTCTTTAGTGGTGTGTGGTCTGGGGGTGTGGCAAATGGCTTCCTTCCTTGCAGTCCCTAAAGTTCGTTGTCCGGTGGTGATTTCATATCCAAGATAGGTTACTTGCTGCTGAGCCACCTGGGCCTTCTGGGGAGAGACTCGATAACCATTTAGTCCATGAAAACTCGGCAAACTGACTGTCCATCCCATACACATGTCCCTTGTTTCATTGGCTACTAATAAGTCATCCATATACTGCAATACCACCCCTATTTCAGGTGGATGTTCCCATTGTTCCAGGTCTTTGGCGAGTTGGTTCCCAAAAAGAGTGGGGCTGTTCTTAAATCCCTGTGGCAATACTGTCCATATGAGTTGTGTTCTTCTGCCAGAATCCAGGTTTTCCCACTCAAAGGCAAACAAAGGCTGTCTCTCTGAACTCAGGGGCAAGCAAAAGAAGGCATCCTTCAGATCCAATATGGTAAACCAAGCCAATTCAGATATCAGTTTAGTTAATAATGGATATGGATTTGCCACTGCTGGATATAAATCCTCAGTTATCCTACTGATGGCCCTCAGATCCTGCACTATCCTGTAATTCCCATCTGGTGTCTTAACTGGCAGGATAGGAGAGTTACATTCCGATTCACACTCTGTTAGCAATCCATATTTTATAAACCATTCATCTATTGTTTGAATTCCTTTTTTGTCTTCTAATCTTAGAGGTTACTGTTAAATTTTTATTGTCTGGGTCCCTCGTTTGAATTTTACCAGTACTGGGGAGGCAGTCTTTGCCCTCCTTGGTATTTCTGATGCCCATACTCCTGGAAATACTTGGTCTTTTTTTTCCCCAGGTACCCCAGCTTTGATGGGGTTTCATAATGAGAGCCAAGATTTGGACTTTAATCAACTATTCATTCCCTATTTTAAATTCTAGTTTTCCTCTTTCAAATTTTATCTCTGGTCCCAAGTGTTCTAATAAATCTCACCCTAATAATGGCTTAGGCGAGTTTGGCATATACAAAAATTCATGTATCACTAATTGCTTGCCTAATTTGAATTTGAGGAGGTTTAAGAAATACGCCTTTTCACTTTGGCCAGTGGTTCCCTTTACCGTTAAAAAGTTATCATATAGGGGTGTCAAGACTTGATTTAAAACTGAATGTGTTGCTCCTGTATCAATTAAAAAATCCATGTCTTTTCATTGTTCCCCAGCCGTATTTTAACCAGTGGATCTGCTAGGGTAGATTCTCCAGGTCCCTGTCAATCTTCTTCAAAATGAGCCTACATCGCTTCTCTACCTCTTCCCCCCCCACACTTCTCTGGACATTCATTTTTCCAATACCCTTTTCTCTTACAGTGTGCACGTTGATCCCTCTGTAATATGGGGAAAAAATTTCTTCCTTTACCCCATTCTTTACTTCCACCCTCCATCCCATTTCTTCCCTGCTCTGTTTGGGTTTTTAATGCTGCTCCTGTTGTTGTTGCAATAGCTTTTCCCAAACTCCTCCTGTTATCGGATTCTCGATTTTGAAACACCCTCCATGCTTCATCTAAGAGTTTTTCTAAATTCCTTGCCTCGGGCCCTTTAACTTTTTGAAATTTTTTTCTAATGTCTTCTGTTGACTGGCCAATAAATAGAAAGACCAGTTGCTGTATCCCCTCCATAGAAGCTAGGTCAAGGGGCATATATTTCCTCATGGTCGATCGTAATTTTTCCAGAAATTCATTAGGAGTTTCATGAGGCCCCTGTCACAATAAGTATAAATATGACCAATTTATTGGTTTGGGTATTGCAATCTCCAATCCAAATTTAATCAATTTGATACCTTTGTAATCTTTCATACTCTTCAGGAGTATTTGGGTCCCAATTAGGCTCGGCCAGGGTGATACAGTGAAAAACTCCATAACCTAAGTTATTAAGCAGGCATTCTTTATTTTGTTCCTGGAGATAATCACTACCCAGAAGGCTATGAATTTCACAGTGTGTCCCAACTATACAACTACCCACCTATTGTTGTTACTTACTCAAAGATTAGTAAGACACTACGGGACACCACATCTCCTGCTTTCAATTCCTCCTTTTTCTATGTACAGTGTGAATTCTTTCACTATGATTATAAAACTTCATTATTGATTAAAGTCTTTTAAAAATATTTTCCTGTCTCTACCTGGTGTTTAATTCTATTACATTTTCACCTTTCATAATTATCTAAATTTTATTGCAACATGGAAGGGTACATTGAATAATTATACAAGTTAAAGCAACCAAAATAGCAAATCCTACTATAAATGCAAAGATTTGTCTCAACCAAGCTAAGTTTGGAAGCCAGGAGGTCAATTTTTCAAAAAGTTCCTTAAATCCCAAGCTAGTATCATCTTTGCTGATTTCATGAAAAACTCAAGTTTTCTTCCACAATTTACCCAAATCTTCCTTGATTCTGCTCTCCTGGTTTACATATACACAGCAACTCTGATTGATAATTGTACAAACCCCTCCTTCCTTCAGGGTCAGTAAGTCCAGTGCCATTCTATTCTGTAAAATTACTTTTGAGAGTGAATTTACCTCTATCTGCAGACCACGGATGGCATCTGTGGTGATGTTAAATATATTATCCAAAGTGGCTGAAATATTCACTGCAGGTTTCTCGAGTTCACTGACCCGTAACCAAGGGAAAAACCATCTCACAAAACTATGGAATCCTGTTCTCCTTTTCATTAAGGGATTCTCCTCTTGTTTAGATATTATCCATGGTGCCCGCAGAATTCCATGGGGAGGTTGTGAATGATTATAAATCTTATTTTAAGGTATTAAGTGCCCAATTGTGCACATTCCCTTCCATCCTTCAGCGAGTTGCTTCCTACTACTGCCATCTTCATACAACCCCCAATACCCATCAGGTAGATTACAAGGCCCACTGGTGGCTGTAAGGTTGGCCCCACAGAAAATTCCCACACTGTGCCATCCATACTGATAAGGTTGATTTCCCATCATATCCCAACCTTGGCTTGCATAAGTTTGCAATTATGTGTGATTACAAAAATCTATGTATGTAACATTCAATCCTGTCAAATTCCATGCGCCCACTCTCACTGTAGTCTGATTTATCCAATAATCATTCCATCCATCATTATAAATACAATTATTACAATTGAAACAGATTGATAGGGAGCAGAGGAAATTTTTGATCTATTCTTCCAGCTACAGTTATTACTGCTAACCAGTAATAACTGAGTTTCAATATCCTCTAATATTTGTAAACCAAATTTTGGGCCAAGCCCATAGCTTAAATTATCAGGAGAACAATAACCCCCATCAGGCCTTCTCCAAAATTCAGGCCAGGTATTATTATCATAGTTCAGTGAGTTGAGGCTACCCCATGTAGAGGCAGTCTCATGTTTCCTTTAGGTAGGGCAGTACAAATCCAGCAGTCTTTAGCCTTAGTAGTATTAATTGTCATTCGAATAGTTTCAAAATGTATATTCCCATCCCAAGCAGTAACAGTATTTGCAATGATAAACACAATTATAAAATATTTGATTCCCATTTCACTCCCCCTGCAATTTTAACCTAAGTAGTCCTGCAGATTCAGATGTTCCACTGTTTATTCGGAGCACTCTTCACTTGAGAGTAGTGGATCCAGGCAGGTCTCTCCTTCATCTTAACTGCAGTGAAGGTGGTCAGCAGCACCTGCTAAAGTCCATTCCATTTTTCTTGAAGGGGATCTCCTGAAAAATTCTTAACATATATCCAGTCCCCAGGGTTGAAAGGATGAATGGGATTATCTAGTTCTCTTGCCCTGGTTTCTATTACACACTTGTTAATTCTGTCTAACTGTTTACTTAGAGCTATTATGTATTCTGTTAAATATTGTTCTCCCACCTGGTTCAAGTCTTCTCCCTGATATGGCATGAAGTATGGTCTGCATTATAAAATTTCAAAAAGGGCTTAAGCCTTCTTTGGCCTGTGGCTTAGTTCGTATTCTTAGCAGGGCCAAAGGTAACGCCTGGTACCAGTACATATTGGTTTCTTGACAAATTTTAGCAATTTGCTGCTTAATTAGATGATTCATTTTCTCTACCTGTCCACTCGCTTGTGGTCTATTAGGAGTATGCAACTGCCAATCAATTCCTAATGCCTTGCTAATCTGTTGTGTAATTTCAGCAGTGAAATGTGCTCCCTGATCCGAGGACATTACAGAAGGCACCCCAAATATCCATATTATTTCATGTAGCAAGGCCTTTGAAACTTCTCTAGCTTTATTTGTTTCACAAGGGAATGCTTCTGGCCATCCAGAAAAGGTATTTGTTAATACTAGTAAATGTCTATACCCCCCTTTTCTGTGTAACTCAGAAAAATCGATCTGCCAATGGTTCCCCAGAGAATTCCCCTTTCCAATCTATCCCAACTGTATTCAATTTACTAATATTGGGATTATTTTCAAACATATTTCACATTGTTGTGTTACCTGCCTGACTGTTGTATATAAATTCTTTCTGACCAGTCTCTGATTCAGAAATTTATGTAATGGACCTGCTTCCCAGTGAGTCTTGCTATGTTCCTTCTTCACAACTCCCCATACTAATTTGACAGGGACTACTATCCTGCCATCCTCTAACTGAGCCCCACCTTTTGTATGGTCCCAACCTTTAGGCCAGTACCCCTAATGTCTTGTACCTTGTCTCTCATGCAAAACGAGCCAAAATGGCTTGGTGACATCTGGCAGTCCTAAAGCTGGAGCCACTACTGCCTCCTTTTTCAATTACTTAAATGCACTCTTGCCTCTGGAGTGAAAACTAAATCAGGGGAGGCTTCTTTGATCAATTCATAGAGAGGTTTTACTAAAATCCCATAGGCATGTATCCATAATTAACACCAACCTGTCATTCCCAGAAATGTGTGGAGGTCTTTTACCATTTGAGGTTTAGGTATCCTGCAAACAGCTTCCTCCCATTCCTTCCCTGGTTCCCAAGGTCCCCCTGAGACTTCATATCCTAGGGAGAGAACTTGTTTCTTCACAATATGAGCTTTCTGTTGAGAGACTCGATATCCACTTAGTTCGAGGAAGTTTAACAAGCTTACAGTCCTTAGAGTCTACCTAAAGCATTCTCCTTTGGTTTTGGTTGCAGCAAGAAGATTGTCAACATACTGGAGGAGGGTTTTGTCTTCTGTTAGAGGTTCCCAAGTTCCTAACTCCCAGGCCAATTGGTTGCCAAATATTGTAGGGCTATTTTTGACTCCCTGGGGTAACACTGTCCAGGTGAGTTGGGTTTTCCTCCCTATCGTGGCGCTCTCCCAGGTATCTCAGAAGCCCACATTCCATGGAATATCTGATTCAGTATTTCTTGAGAAATTAAATTCCATTATTCAGTTTGGGTTAGTGACAAACTTAAAGTCTGTATTAATTGATCTTCTAAACTGTTAACTTCCACTCCTGTGGGTTTAAATTCAATTTTAGCTTCCAATTGTTCAAGCAAATCCTGCCATAACCCTTGGGTCAAAATTGGTGTTTTCCAATTTGTTTTCCCAATTTAAACCTGGGTGGTATCAAAAAATATGCTTTTTCTGTTTGGCCAGTGGCTCCCATAGCACTTACAGAATTCTTATCTGCAGGTGTTAATTCTTAATTCAAAACAGAAAAGGCTCTTTTATTAACTACAAATTCTACTTCCTTTCCTGTTTCCCCAGCTTTATTTTCAACCAGTGGATTCAGGCCCCATCAATCTACTTCCACAGTCAGAGCCTGCCTGCGCTTTGGGTGTTCCAATGTCTGTCCTCGTTACAATATGCACACTGGTTTACACCCAATGTGCCTCTCCTTCCTCCTACAGAGTTTCCTAGTCCTCCCTTTTCTTGTTCTAAAGCTATAAATCCCTTCTCCTGTCGATGATCACAATTTCAACAAACCTTCCTGGTCGCCTCCTTTTGTTTTTCTAATTCCCCGTCTGCCCTGTCTCCTGGCTCCCATCCTCCCCAATTTACTCTTACCTCTTGAAGGAAAAGAGCTCACTGAGGGAGTCACTGTCCTTCCCACGCCTGTGCTGTCCATGTCTCTTTCTCTCTCTCTCCTATCCTTTCCTAATTCTAACACAAAGATAGCTTGAAACTAGCCCTGAACTTATATCAATACATTAATAGTCTTTAAAGTTTCTCCATTCTGTGATTGTTCAGAACTTGTCAAAAAGAACACAAACCCAAAACATGACGATACAAACACACTCAAAACAGAAATACACAAAGCAATAACCAGACACTACATTAGTTCAAAGGGGTCTTGTAACACTATATCATTTTCCTTTCATCCAATTTATATCCCAATATTTAGCAGAAATTAAACCCCCTTGCATTCCAGCTGATCCTCAGATAACAGAGGGTTTGGGGGCGGCTGGGCTTGGTTCCTGATATATAGCAGATAACTAGATACAATCTATCTAACCGGTTCATTTTTGGGCCTTTTCTTCAGTCCAAAAGTCAAAAGTCCTGGGAATCTCCAATCAATCTACAGTCACTTCGTTCATCTCTGGCTGTACCCCTCGCGGAATAGTAGAACCGTGGATTGGAACTCCACACTCACTTTGCAGCCTTGCTGCATCTCAAGCACAGTCAGTTCACTCATACATTACATAACAGCAATAATAGTGATTTAAGTTTACCAAACAATGATAATAACTTAACCACAAAATAAAATAACATCAGCAGTTAAAATAACATGGATCATGCACAATCAAAGTCCCTATGCCATTCCAGTAGTCCAAAATACGATATATAAATAAATCTTACGGTCCGGACCCAAGTATGCATACAAATACCTAGTATGCTCAAGATATTAAAATATCTGGCATATGATACCCTTTGTAGGATGTCTCCTCTGTATTATGGGTACCCTCCAAAACCAAAGGTATACCTGCCAAACCAAAACCAAATTTCCAGAAAGAATGCCTTAGCAGGATGGTCCTTGTCTGCTCCTGCAGTGAGCCGGGTGAGTTAAGGAGTCCCACCGGGAAATCCCAGGGACAACCAGGGAGTCCTCTTCCTCAGCAGATCCTGCAGCTGAGCAGAGTCTGTCCCATCTGGGTCGCCAAACTAATACAGTGAAAAACTCAATAACCGAAGTTATTAAGCAGGCATTCTTTATTTTGTGGCGCTGGACACACAGGGGATCACTCCACATGTGCATCCCGATGCAAGCTGGGTACATAGTTTATATGCAGACTAAACATACATATTCATTCTAGATTTTTTTCTAGAAAGGGCAGTCTCATACTAATGAGTTCTTAGAATTTATTTACATAGTCCGAGCATGCGTAATAAAATTAGGCTTAGGGTCTTTTCTCCCTTGAGTGGTCTTCCATGGCTTCTGGTGGACATTTACTTCATCTTCTCTTCTTCATCACCATGTTCTTTTAGTGACCTAAAGCCTAAAATCCTTATTCTTCCTGGTTCTTTTCTACTCCGCATGTTCAGGTGCCTCAAGACATCTTGTTGTCCTGTTCCTGGAAATAATCACTACCCACAAGGTTATGAATTTCACAGTGTGTCCCAACTATACAACTACCCACCTATTGTTGCTAGTTACTCAAATATTAGTAAGACATTACCAGACATCCGGTCTCCTGCTTTCAAGGGGGACGTTCTCATCCCCTGTTCCTTGCAAAGTTCCCGAGGCAATTTGTCCCTGCACGTGAGTCCAGGCAGTTCTAATTATTAAAGGTTTTTCAGTGTTTGTAATTTCTACCAATAAAGCATCTATATATCCCCAGGCCACATTTTGAGTTTTTACTATTAATTCAAATATCTTGGACACCTTATGGGGGTTTTCCCTATATCACCTAGCTACCTCCCTCTGTGAATCCAGGGTATCTGTAGAGAAGGGGACCCTTATCATTACAGGACTGGTGGGGCCCATGGCTTCTCTCAGTGGTGCTTGAATCCTAGGGCCAGTCTTACTCCTAGTTCTGCCTGTAATAGGGGTATCACCTGAGGACCCTGCCCCTTCATCATCACTACTTTCAAAATCTCCCTGTCTGGTTGAATCTGGCTCCACTCTTTGCTTGGCTCTCTGGTTGATCAGGGATGCATAGTCTTCCATTCTTTCCTCCTCCTTTCCCTTTCCTTTAGAACATTTCAACACTTCCCTGTCCTTCGTATAGTCCTTTTCCAAAGCCAAAACTAAGGGGTCTCGTGAAGGCACATTTAATCCACATTTCCTCTGCCACTCGGAATGATTTCTAACTGAGAAAAACATACCTGCATATATTACTTCTTCCCATTTCTCATCTTCCCTTAAAAACACCATCAGTTTCACTAAGGTATCATAGTCCAAGGTACCTCCTGACGGCCATTTCAGTCCCTTACTCAATTTATATATTGCCCATATATTGTTACAATACTTTTCAGCCTTTTTACAGCTCAAATTCTCTCCTGGTTGACCAATGTGCAAAAATGCACCCTAAGGGGATTTTACTGTCGATCTCCTGACTGTCCCCCACCTATTGCAGTGTTTACGAAATCCCACACCTCTTACAATAACAACAGGTAACAAGACACAAACAAATTATCCAAATCACACCATACAACAACAAAAGGTTCTTATACCAGATCACCTGAAACTAGCCCTGAACTCACATCTATATTATCATACAATTCAAGGGCCAGTCTTAAAAAGTTCTCAATTCTGTGCTAGTTCAGAACCCATCAAAAATACCACAAACAAAACAATATCCAGACACTAAATTAATTCAACAGGGTTTTGTATCCCTATTTTGCTTTTGTTTTATCCAATTTATAACCCCAGTTTTAGCAGAAATCAAACCCCGTTGCGTTCCAGCTGATCCTCAGATAGCAGAGGGGCTGGGGGCGGCTGGGCTTTATTCCTTACTTACAGCAGATAAAAGATACAATTCACTCAACCGGTTAGTCTTGTTTGCTTTGTTGTTTTTCTTCCCGGGAATCTTAACAGATTACAATCACTTCATTCGTTTCCAGCCACACCCCTCGCGGGGTAGCAGAACCATGGATTGGAACTCCACACTTGCTTCGCAGCTGCACTGCATCTCAAACACACAGACCAGTTACTTCAGAGCTAGCTCAACACGCTCATACCATTTATACCAATAGTGTATATCGTAAGAACAGGTGTCAATGTCTCTAACTTACCTACTCCCATCATGCTGGCAACACAATCAGGAATTTTAACACATAGGTCGACCACTACTTCTCCCAGAATCCATCTGTCCCCATCCCCCCCCGCCAGGGGTGACATAAAATTCTAGTTGTTACTTTTCCTAATTGAGCTCAAGCCACACACAGTACCTCAAGCTCAGACCACAATTTTATTGAGCTCAAACCACACACGGTACCGTGTATTTACCCATAAACCACTACCGCCAGCCCGGCCAGGAGAACCCAAGTTACCACTGACTTCCTGATAGTGCACTATTCCCAACCACCAAGGGGTGAGCCGCAATGCTCTTTACCTTGTGTAGGACGTCTCTCTATGACTTACAGGTATCCCCTCCTACCCAAACATACCTGGTCTGCCAATGGTCCTTCTCTGCTCCTGTGGTAATTGGGTGAGTGAGGGAGTTCTTCCAAGAATTCTCAGGGCTCGCCAAAGACATCCCAACCCTCATCCAGTCCCGCAACTGAGCACGGAGCGTCCCACCTGGGGTGCCCAAATTGACACATGGAATCGAACTCTACAACTCATGAAAGGTTATAAAGCAGGTATGCTTATTACAGCTCCGGGTGCAATGGGAATTGCTCCTCCTAGCTTGCACACCGAAGTGTCCAGCGAACAGGTATTTATTACACTGAATCATGCATATGCAACAGAGTTAGCTACATATTCTTTATATGGGGTTGTATTATTATAATCAGTTCCAGGAACTCATTATCATAGGCCTCCTCCCACTGGCACTTGCTCACTGCCTTCTGGTGGTTGTGGGCCGGGGTCTTCAGGGGTCCACCAACTTTCTTCAGAAGGAAGGCTCCCAGTCTTCCTCGCTGTGCACTTTTCACCTTTAGTTCAAAATGCTGATGTGTCACAGGTTTCTAATCGCAGAACTGGTGAGGTCGGGCTTATCTCTGATAGCCCCTGTTTGTTAACAATGAGTTCTTACATTGTTTAGGTTAGTTTATCTGCAGGCCCATAGAGCTGTCAAACCTCATGATTATTCCACCTTTAGTGTTTCAACATCCTGTCTCCTGTTCTTATTTTAGGAGGCCCCAGGACATTGTAAAGAATTACAAAGTATTTACAGGGGTTGCTCAGCTTACTTCCTTATCTTCCAAACAGGACACCGTCTCCTCACTACAGCATCTCCTCCCCTTCCAGCAGATAGGCTGCAACAAAATCCCTTCCCTGAAGCAGGGGTTGTCCACCTCTGGGAGGAGGGAAAGCATCTGGAAGAGCTTGCAGAGCTAGAGGGGTACAGCTTCAGCCTGCCCTCCTCCCTCCAAGCCCACTTCTTTCACAGTTCTGCAGAACTAACCCAGTTGTCAATTGTAATTTAACTGCAGTTCATCACATTAATCATATTTCATTATCACTTCTCATAGTTTTCCTATGAGTAACTCCCCACACTCACAATTTTTCTGCACTCATGGGTCCTTTCATTTTAGTCTGGGGCATTCAGTCACTGTTGTTTTCCCTGGCCCCATGAAGTTTCTTTCTTTGTACTTTGTATGTCATCACCTTGATATTCTCACATCTTCCACTTCCTTAAGCACTGTAAAGGATATCATTATGCTTTTTTCTGCTGTTGCTAGGATGAGCCAGTCACCTCTACCATATTATGTTGTTTGTAATGGATACTTATAGCAAATGATACAGGTAATAGATACGTAACAAACTTATTCTACTTGTGGAACTGAGCCTCCCAGAAGCAGATGTTATGAGGGTCTTTTCTATGATGGTCTTTTCTACTAACTGTTATTAGGGGTTTTTCTACTAACCTTTATTTGTATTAATCTTTAACTACACCAACTTCAATGAAACAAAGGAAACTTAGTAGTGGACTTGGAAAGGGTGAGGGATATTGTGTAAAGTTAGTCAAATGGGTCTGTAGTTCCTCAACATTAGGTA